>PITA01021266.1:0-33087 GCA_004023965.1 Spilogale gracilis | reverse complement strand
CCAGCCTCCCAGTTGGCAGTCTGTCACAGCCGGGCTGGTGCAGATGTTGTATTGATTTCTGCCCCCGTCCCCGCTTGTCGTTTCACTCCTGCACCTCAAAGCCACAACTCCTTTTGGATGGCGTGACTTTGTCTGCGCCCTGGGACCTGGGGCCTCTCCGGTCCCACGAAAGTCTGTAAAAAACGTCTTCCCTGGGGGGTCTACACGCGGCCCACGGTGTGGAGAGAAACGGGAGAGAAGGGCAGGATAGAATCCACTCCCGCTGCTTTCCCGGCAGCTGTGGCGGCTCAGGCGGAGGCAGGCCTGGGCGGCAGTGCGTGAGCGCCGGGGCCAGGGTCCGCCGGGGCGGAGGCGGAGGCCGGGCAGCGGGAAAAGAAAGAAAATAAAAGATTTTAAAAAGTCTCCTTGCCTTGCCCCGGGCTTAGCTGTGTTTAGCTTCTTTCTAGCCCCGATTCAGGCCGTAATCTGCTGTTATTCCTCACTCACAGAGCACTTTCGTTTTCGGGTATTTGTTTTCAGTGGTTCAGCTCTGCGGGCTTCCTCCCCCACTCCCCTGTCTCTGGGGGCAAGCCTCCAGACCCTCCTATTTGTTTCTACCTTTTTGCCGATGTTCTTTGTCTCTCGTGGTGGTCCAGAAGTGGGAAATATCACTTGGTTTCATGGGTGTTCACGGTGGTCTTGTAGTGGTTTTTTTGCTGGAATTCAGCTCTCTCCAGGGAACTCCCCGAAATGCGGTCACCTGGCCTTCCGCCATCTTGACCCCTCCAGTTTTCAATATTTTTCTGTCCCTCTACCTCTATGTGTATATGTTTATTTTTGACTGGTGCTGCTTAATGTGCTTCAAAAATTATTTGTGAGGAATCTTTAATACATAGATTGAAAGTGATATTTTTCAGATAAAATTTTTATTACTTTTTACCAAAAATTTATGGAGACTACAAGTCTGGGTCTTTTTCAAAATAACTTCATGATCCCATTCTAGGCTGATGTGAATTTGTGCTCTGCAACTAGTAAGAACCATCTAATTGTGATTAGTTTATAGGGACTTGTTTTCACCCATGACCTGCTGAGCACAAAGGCAACATTTTTGTAGGCTCATAGGTGCTGGGTGAGGGGTCCTTTGTTGTTCAACTCTTTCTGAAAAGCTTTGGAAAGATCAGTCTGCAGTGTCAAACATTAGCAGACACTTCCAGACTTCCAGCCACAGACCAACTGGCTTTAACAGTAATAAAGATTTTGATCTCTTAGCTTTCTCCTGTTATTGCATATTTTTTTTCAAAGACTTTATTTATTTGAGGGAGAGAGAGAGAGAGATAGCAAGTGCATGCAGGAGGAGCAGGGGCAGAGGAGAGGGAGAAGCAGGCTTCCCTCTTGAGCAGGGAGCCCAGTGGCAGGGCTCTGTCATAAGACCTGGGGATCATGATCTAAGCTGAAGGCAGGTGCTTAACAGACTGAGCCACCCAGGGACCCTCTATCTCATTTTAGACAGGAAAGAAGGTATGTACTTTTCTGTCATTTGTTTCTCTTTATTTTTTTAAATGAGCTGTCTTTATTTAAGAGTATGACACTTTAGATGTGACATGCAGGCAAATAGCTCTGTGAGACTATGATTTAGACATTAGTTGACACTAAAATAGGTATAATTCACATAATTTCTGCCTTTTATTAGCATATGCATGTATTCATCGGACTTAGTATTGTTTGTTTGAGTGTTTACTGTCTGCCATTAGTACTCCATTACTACTCCATCACTTAGGAATTTCTTAGAAATATTGAGTGATTAGATTAGTTTGAATTATTTGTTAAAATGGATATTGAGGGCCACCTGGGTGGCTCAGGTCATGGTTCCGGAGTATCAGAATCGAGCTCGCATCAGGCTCCCTGCTCAGCAGGAAGCCTGCTTCTCCCTCTCTCACTACCCCTGCTTCTGTTCCCTCTCTAGCTGTGCTTCTCTCTGTCAAATAAATAAATAAAATCTTTAAAAAATAGATATTGAGTGTCATTTTAGGTCCTGGTGAATATGCTCTAAATCTCAAGAATAAATGTATTATCAAGTAAGACAAGGAATAGAAGTATTATGATCCAAAATCTTATAGGAAATTTCATATGTGTTTCTTAAACTTTTTTGATATCATTCAAAAATATTTTGTTTTGAAAAAAAAATTTGAGAATTCACTTAAATCAAAGTTCAGCTTTAGCAAGGATATCTAAAATTACCATGTGATGACAAATGAAATCTTTACATTATTATTTAAAACTGTAACATTTCTGGGACGCCTGGGTGGCTCAGTTGTTGGGCGTCTGCCTTCGGTTCGGTAATGGTCCTACAGTCCCGAGATTGAGCCCTGCATTGTGCTCCCTGCTCAGCAGGAAGCCTGCTTCTCCCTCTCTCACTCCCCCCTGCATTCCCTCTCTAGCTGTGTTTCTCTATATCAAATAAATAGTCTTTTTTATAGATATTTAAATATGTTTATTCATTTTTTTCCTGCAGGAGATAATCCTTTTATTTATTTATTTATTTATTTATTTATTTATTTATTTATTTATTATTTTTAATCCTATTCTATTTTATTTTATTTTATTTTATTTTATTTTTTCAGTGTTACAAGATTCACTGTTTATGCCCCACACCCAGGGTTCCATGAAATACGTGCCCTCAATACCCACCACCAGTTTCACACCCCCCATCCCCTCCCCTCCATGACCCTCAGTTTGCTTCTGAGTCCAAAGTCTCTCATGTTTCATCTCCCTCTATGATTTACCCCACTTCCCATTTCCTTTCCTTCTCAAGTATCATATGGTTTCACTTACTTGTGGAACATAAGGAGTAAATAAATAATCTTTAAAAAAATAAAAGTTTTAACATTTTCATGTCTTATAATCTCAATATTAGTTTGTGACATAGAAATATTAAGAGTACATATAAGGATTATTCAAAACTTATTTTTTAAAGAGTATGGAGCACTTCATAAACTTTTTGATAAATGGAAAACTCAATGACTAAAGATTATCTAAACATAAATTCTTCTGAAAACAACTGCAAGGCCTAATTTTAAAGCATTCTGTAACATAATTGAAGCAGTAATTACCTGACTTCAGGATGAACAGTAGGAAGCATTCTTTTTTTTTCTCAGCATATCACATAATTTTTACCTAAGAAAATACTCCCTTTATATTTCTAACAACAGTTTTGATGGATAGGAACAAGAAGCATTTGCACTATAATTTTTCAGTGCATTATAATAAAGCGAATGTTTTCTAAATGTCATAGTTTAAATTTCATGGGGCGTGAAATCTCCTTTGAAATGAAATTTAAAGCCTTTTTCAAATAAGAAGTCTAATCTTACAGTCAAAAACACTTTATATTCCCAGACATTATTAACCTTGGAGTACTGCTTGCAAAATGATATCTGACTGACATATTAAGATTAAATTTTTCTTTATATAATTATGTTAAATAATACATTTAAAATAGATTAGATTGCAAAAGAAGTGGTAAGTGCGTGCAATAGTAGGATTTCCATTTACTAATAATTAATTTAACTATCATTTATATGGTAATGTTAACACATATTTGAGCAGATCATCCCTACAGAAAACTATTTTGGGGTTAATCATGGTACTTAATGTCAAAAATAGCAACATTGAATAATAATCTTTAAAAAGTTGACATTAACTTCCTGTACTACTTATAAATATGAAAAAGCTCACAAATATTTTTATTGATTAAGTGCAAAATTATTTTCATCTAATCAAGAGCTATTTTAGTACATCCCAAAATATTTTAAAATATGGTTCAAAAATATATTAGTTATACCTTTGAACAGCTAGTTTGCACAGTTTGTTTTTAGTGACAATGGGATGTACCTAAAATTCTTTGCAAGAGAATGCATGGTGACTGGCCATTTCTCTGAGACATGGGCTGTCAATGCATAAAAACCAATTCAAATATGAAAGGCAGTGATGCAATCATGTTTTTATCTGATTCAAGGCCTTGAAGTCTTAATGACAAGATAAAGTATGTATATTTTACAATTTTTGATCCTTCATAATAAGACTAACAGCATTGTCCATTTTTATGAACCTAATGTTTTAAAACAAAAACACAGACAACAAATTGGATGAAAAATTAGATGGAAAAAAAATTAGTAAGGACTGGCCCATCGACTTCGTACTCTGTGAGGGAGAAAACTCAGCCTCTTCCAGATTAATAATTATGATGACCGACTTCTACCTCTCTCCTCACAGCTTTCTCACCCTAAATAGTCTTCTCTGCACCCTGACAATAACCAATTCTTCTAGAACTTTGGCCTCACCTCCTGGTTGGTTATGAGAATTCATGAACAAATTCTCCTAATTTCTCTCAGAAATCTATGCTCAGACATGGCTTCCTTCACTTTGTGTCTGTTTGATTGATACATGTTGTACATAATTTAGTTAATTCCAACACAGTAAATATTTGTTTCCTGTAAATTCCTTTCGTTCTTCCTCTTGCTTTTCCTAAGCTTCTGCCTTGCCTCATGAAGTCTTTTTTGTTCTTAGCCATCGATCTCTTCATGAATTTCTCATTGTCAGTCTCTCAATCCCTCTAGTTTTCATCCGAGAACAAAAACAGCATAGCTGATAAAACACTGTATTAATAGTACTCACAACCTGACTCAAGAAAAAGAAAAACTGTAGAGTCTAATTTAGCCCTCCAAGGAATTGAAAACTTCCCTCTCATTCCCCCAGAAAACTGTCCAGCTGCCTCTTCTAAATAGGCCAATATTCCTTAACACCAGGATTCAAGTTGCAAATAGTTTCCCTGTTGTATGTGTTCCATTCTTCAGTTTTATGAAGGAAAAACTTTGTGTAAGGTGTGTGTATTTGTGTTTGCTTGTGAACTGGCTTTATTCTCTTAATATTCAGAGCATAACTTTTATTAGAAAACAGTCTTCAAGGTGCAGTAGACCAACTTAAATAACCTATGTTTATATTGGATACTGCTTATATTAAACCTTGTTATATTTATTCTCACTTTAATTTCTCCTCAGTAAGATAACACTTTGTTTAATACTCGAAACACAAGGACAGAAGCAGCAATTGGCAGTAAAATTGTTTATGCTAACTTACTTCTCCCAAAGACTCACTCGTACATTTTAAATGCTTTAATATGTATTAAAATTACTGATCATTCCTAGACGAATTAACACTGTATCATGGACCACCTTTATTCAGGTTAAATAAGACCCATGGACAAGAGGTATTTGTATTTAAAATAAGTTTATGTAATTGGCAACTGCACTTAAGATTACCATTATTAGGGCGCCTGGGTAGCTCAGTCGTTAAAAGTGTCTGCCTTCTGCTCAGGTCAAGATCCCGGAGTCCCGAAATTGAGGCCCGCATTGGCCTTTCCGCTCCGTGGGAAGCCTGATTCTCCCTTTCTCACTCCCCTTGTTCATGTTCCCTCTCTAGCTGTATTTCTCTCTGTCAAATAAATAAATAAAACCTTAAAAAAAAAGACCATTATTACAATACCATTCCAATTTTAATCACTTGAAAAGTGAGCCTTATGTCCAACTAAATCCTTGCATTGAAACACAAAATCTTTAATCATCTAAACTTAAGGGTACATTCCGAATTTTGTTGTTTAGGAATGCTTCATAGAGCACTGTTCGTGGTGGAATTCTATATTAGGATTCTCAAATGACTGCTAAAACTATGAAGCATCCTGGGGTGGAAAGGAATCAACCCAGGTACCTGCCCTCTTGCGAACATTTCCAGCATAGAGAAAAGTGTTTTATAGGCTCTGCCTTATTTTGCTTATTCTAATAGATGGATCTATGAACTAGGAGGGAAAAGATTTGAGCTGTTTATTGTTTGGGAGTTTATTCAGCATTTTACAGTTTATGAAGTGCTTTAATTTATTTCATTAAATATATTTTTGAATTTATCCTAATAGATTTAGCTACATTTATAAAACTTTTTATTTCAGCCTCTAAATCCATAAACCTCTAAATCAAGATAATGAAATATCTCTGAATCTTAAAAGAATACAAGCTTGTACTATGCAGGGAGCTGTTTCTACTTGTTGTGGTTGTTTTTTGTGCCACTCAAAAACATTGCCTCATACTATTGATGTAGAAATACAATTTTGGATAAAATCAAGTTTTCCCATTCTAGAGAAATGGATATCCAGGAGGCTGAAACCATTGTTATTTTTAGATTTTAGATTGTACATTTTAGAACCATATAATGTATTATGTAGAGTTTTAACCAAAAATATTTTTGTAAGAAGAATTATATCATCAAATAATACTTCTTTAAAATTGTTACAGTAATTTTTTGTTTCTTCATTAGCTAAACAGTTATTTAAAACCTTGATAGAAGACTTAATGTAGCACTATTTGAGAGCCATGATTTATTTAGAGTGCTATATATAAATGTCAAAATATACAGTAAAAAGTAAATATTTGACAGCCATTTGAAAGCACACCATAGAAACACTGCTTTTGTTTTAAATAAAGATAAGCTGATTTTAATATTGCAACATATTATATGACTCAGACGGAACAGTAGAAAAGTTATTATAACCACTTGAATGATTCAGAAAATGTACAAAGCTCTATTACAGTTACTAGCTCTTGAAAAAGACCATAGAGACATGACCTGTAGTGACATGTCCCCACCACATATTTGTCATTCATATGCTTTATGCTCAGCCAAATTTAAAAGTGAAATATGTCATTGGAGCATAAACACTCTGAGTCAGACTTTTAAACTATGACCCATTCAAGGTGAACTGGTTTCATTTTCCAGGGCATCTTCCCTGCAAAATCAAATAGAAAACCTCTCTTTAGCACTACCAAATAGCTAATAGCTCTTCTAATGGAATTACCATATTACTATTGATGCAGATTATAAAGCTTATATTAATTACTTAGGTTGCTATTAAAAAATACCATAAACAGTGTGGCTTAAACAACAGATGCTTATTTCTCAGTTCTGAGTTTATTTCTCAGTTTATTTATCAGTTCTGGAAGTCCAAGATCAAGGTGCTGGCTGGTTCCATTCCTGGTGAGGTCTCTCTTTCTGAATCTTTATTGTGTCCCCTCATGGTGGAGAGACAGAGACAGAGAGACTGAGAAAGCTCACCCTCATGACCTAATTACTTCCCAAAGTGCTGTCTCCAAGTATCATTACATCTTGGGTTAAAACTTTAATACATGAATTTTAGGGGTGATCTGATTCAGTTGATAGCAAAGCTGATTCTCAATTATGACACATCACCCTGAGAATTGGTAGAATTTATTAATGGCTCCAGCAGTGTATCTCTACCCAGGCCTTATTCAAAATGGGTTTATTAGGTCTTTGAGACCATTTTCTTTAAAACCATTAAAAAAATAAGATGTTGATAGGCCTTTGTGCAAAACTACTAAATATCTGTAGATAGAGAAGGTTATTTCACTAATACTTAAACCTCTGTAGCCTATGAGTAGTGTAAAAACCAAACAAGATGTTGAGATCACATCTCTAAATTTTCTGCTTAATATGATATCTATTTTAGGATCCTGAAAATATACATACTAATTAATGGAACCAAGTAATAGACTTAGGATATATTTAAAAACCTATGACAGCCAAATCTGATTGGAACCTCATTAAGATTAAGACTGTGCACTGATGAGTGTAAGAGGTGCTCTCATTGGCAATGGCATGAAATTTCAGTTCTACTAGAAGTAGCATAAACTTCTAAGGAATTATTTGGGTAACAACTCTTTCTATAAAGTAATTACCTTTTTATGTTTTGACATGGATGACACATGTTAATGGCCAAGTCTTAAGGTGTTACAAATGCATAAATCACTGTCAAAGACTCTCAGTTGCATAACATGGACTATTTTTATTCTAACACCATAATTATCAAAAAAATACTTAAGTTACTCTAAGAAAATTATGTGTCTTTCAGTAAGAAGGGTGTCTATATACAAATAATAACACACTAGTGAATATACAAAGAAAAGTCCTCAGAACTGCATAAAAGAAGGTGCAAAATCAAGACGTTGAAAAGTAAGTCAGAGGTAAGTGTATTTTGAAATGGAGAATGACATGTTTTTATTGATGAGGTGAAATTGTAGTGAAGTTTAGTGGGAATGAAAAGCTATATTTAGTCCTACAGATATGAGTATGATATCTCAAGTGAATGCTAGTGTACTGAGTTCATGCTCTATACTGACCCTGTCCACCAATGTGCATGACCAGAATATAGACTAGCTTATATAATCCAATGACTGGAAACATAGTGAAAGTACCAAAATATGTATATTAAATTTAAAACACATTATTATGAGAAGAGGATTACTTTTCTAATTATATTTTAATATGAGTTGGCACTTCCAGACACATACTGTTTATTTGAAAAGAAAGATGCTTTAGATATATGCTAATGCCATTCCAAATATGAGAGACACATGGGATTTGGTTTGTCACCACACACACACACACACACACACACACACACACACACACACACCTGGAGAATTTGATCTAGAATCCACTCTCCTTTCACAAAGGCTTCATCTCTCAAAATGCTCTTATGCCTTTCCTTTGAAACTACTTGCTCTGAACTCCATCTGTAGCAACCTGTCAGTGTGACTGTTGAAGGAAGCAAATTCAGTAGACAACTCTTTTCCATATGATTAACCACCATTTTTCTCTCACTTCATAGATGTGAGATATGCCAGGATTAAACTTCTGGTATTTGTGATCTGGTCACAACAGTGGAAGCTTAATTCTCTGTTGCATTATGCGCACAAGTTTGAAAGGGCACCAAAGTCTGTGGGTGCGCAGGAAGTCAGCACTGAGCAGAGAAGGAAGGTAGATGGAAAAAGGAAAAACTTAAAACAGAAATGAGAGAATAGGAAGAGGAAGGAAACAGAAAGTAAGGCTCTAAAGGAGGAAAAAAGATAAAAGCATAAGAAGCAGGAGAAATGTGTGTTTTGCAAAGTGTAGAACATTCTGTGTGTGTGTGTGTGTGTGTGTGTGTGCGTGCACACGTGGTAGGGTGGAGAAAAGAACTTTCACAGTATCAGCAAAGTGTTCAGATATAGTAAGTGTTGCTAAAGACAGCTCAGGAAAAATGCTTTCACTGCAAAATTCTGCAGCAATAAACAATAATAATGTGACCACCATCTGAGGGCTGACTGAATTCTAGATCCTGGAGGCGCCTACAGACTTGTTTTCTAGTTTCCAATCTTTACAACAAAACCCTAATGTATTGATTTATGCTCACTTCAGATAGAGACACAGAGGATTAAAGCATTTCAGTGACTTGCCAAAAGCAAGTGGAAAGGTCCAGGACTCCCCTTTAGCCACTATACCATTTGACAGATTTATTTGCAATATTCTACATTTGTGTTATTTCTGATTTATTAAGGCATCATTTGATATAGTTGTTTTTAGTTTAGTTTTTTGGGCACAAACACCCAGCAAAATCGTTTCTGATCTATATCATTGCTTATCCTACATCAGACAGTAGGGCCCACTTCAGGGGATCTGCTCTTCTTTCCGCCATAGGATGGGAAAGGGCAGATGCACAGACTCAAGAAGTCACAGTGATTGATGTGAAGAAGGCCAGGTGGCCCAGAATCATTCAAACAAGTAGTTTCTCCTATTATTTCTCTAACAGGAACAGGTAGAGGCATCTGTTGATGATGAGACTGTAAAGTCTGGTGTTGTCTGGTTAAGTGTGTGCCTTAATCAACAAGACTAAGTTCTTCAGGCGCTAGATGAGATTATGGAAAGGGATAGATTCCTAGCAGCATTTGGATTTGTAATCTCAAGTATCTCTTTGTTTAAGACCATCCTTCTTAGATTATTGCCAGTCAATAGTTTTTTTATTAACCTGTTAGCAATAGTGATTTTAGGTCATTTAAAGTTAGAAGAGGGGCTCCTGGGTGGCTCAGTTGGTTAAGCAACTGCCTTTGGCTCAGGTCATGATCCCGGAGACCTGGGATTGAGCCCCTCATCGGGTTCCCTACTAGGCAGGAAGCCTGCTTCTCCCTCTCTCACTCCCTCTGCTTGTGTTCCCTCTCTGGCTGTGTTTCTCTCTGTCAAATAAATAAATAAAATCTTTAAAAAAAAATAAAGTTAGAAGAATCCTGATTTACATACACATGAATTCCTGATTAAAAAAATTTTTTTTCAGTTTTATTGCATAGGAAATTGATCCACTTGCCTAGAACATAAATATATATTTATTTATTTATTTATTCATTTATTTTATTTTTTCAGTGTTCCAAGATTCATTTTTTATGCCCCAACCCAGTGCTTCATGCAATACGTGCCCTCAATACCCACCACCAGGCTCACTCATCCCCCACTCATTCCCCACCTCCTCCCCTCCAAGACCTTTAGTTTGTTTCTGAGTCCAAAGTCTCTTATGTTTTGTCTCTTTCTCTGATTTACCCCACTTCCCATTTCCTTTCCTTCTCCTACTGTCCTCTATATTACTCCTTATGCTCCACAAGTAAGTGAAACCATATGATACTTGACTTTCTCTGCTCGGCTTATTTCACTCAGCATAATCTTTTCCAATTCGGTCCATGTTGCTACAAAAGTTGGGTATTCATCCCCCAAGATCAACGAGGCTAGAAAAACCTCCAGGCATATAATTGTGAAATATATTTATTTTTTAAATGACTATCTTGCTTTCCATAGAAAACTAGGTAATATAGATTAGTTATGAAAATAAATAAAGGGGCACCTGGGTGGCTCAGTCATTAAGCATCTACCTTTGGCTCAGGTCATGATCCCAGGATCCTGGGATGGAGCCCTGTATCTGGCTCCCTGATCAACGGGAAGCCTGCTGCTCACTCTCCCACTCCCCTTGCTTGTGTACCTTCTCTCACTGTGTCTCTCTCTGTCAAACAAATAAATAAAATATTAAAAAAAATAGAGATAGAATTTAAAAAAAAAGAAAGGAAGAAAAGAAGATCCAAATCATGCAAATAAAATAACATTCAGGTGAATTCCATTTTGATAATGCTATGAGAAAATATCAAATATCAATTCTAAACTTTTGATTGGTGGAAATGAGTTCCGATAGCCCTGAGCCACAAAGTGGATAAAAAGAAATGCACTCAAATCTACCATCCTACTTTATTCCAGATGAAACTCATTTTGTTTAAAGGAAAAGCAGAATTTTACAGTACTCTCAAGATTGAATTCTGCTCACATCCTTCCTTGGCCCTTTGGTGAATGAGGCCATCTTTGGCTGGATCTGCACATTGATAATGATATGTTGTATCATCATAAAAAAGACCAGAAATCTACATTGCATTTATGTTAAGGTACACAGACTCCTGCCTGTTTTTATTTGACCTCCCACCCTGTTGTTCACCCTCAATCTACATTCTTGAGGCAAATTGTAGGACACCAAGAAAATGAGGTGAAAATCACTGACCTGGGGAGACAGGTGGCATGTCTAAGAACACCTTATACAGAGAGGTAAACTTTTAAAATAAAATAAAATATTAAGGCAAAATATAGAGTAAATCATAGTTCTTTTGTATGTGAAACATAAATGTTTCCTTAAATACAATCTATATACTGAAGAGATGAGGTCTCTGGAGTAGGTATGGACTAGAAATATCACACAGTGTGATTCCATTACTGTTAGCAATGTGAACGTCCATTGCAAAATGCATGAAGAATTTGAGAAATTTATTTAGAGTATAAGAATTGACACTGATGACCATTTAAAAAGTTTAAATCAAATACACTATAATCAAATTGTGTTTTGCCATGTTTATTTCGAAAAGTCCAGTTTGTTCTAATTATTTCGTGTCATATCTCTATTTACACTACTTCAATTTATGTGAATAATTATGCTGTCATATAAGAATAGATTATTGCCATGTGAAGTTAACATCTATTAAGTAGTTGGCAAGAAAATAATGTGTTCACGAAAAATATCAAGATTTTAAAATTGCTAAAAAAAGTTAATCCTTCAGAAGACATTTTGCATTTTTATAAGCTTTCTTTTGTAGATTATAAAGAAATTGAGTTATTAAAAAAGAAATTATCGTCATGAATAAAGATTGGTGAGGAAAATGGCTATACCAACTTTATTTAAATTAACTATTGTTAATTTAATTTAAATAAACTACTTGCTGTTCTATTATCATGATTACCAGGATATTTCCTTTGTGAAAGGATATAAGATAATTTTGAACAAGTTCTTCCCAGAAGAATAAATATAAATTGCCAATAAACATATACATCTATGTTTATTTTCACAAATGAATCTAAGCTAAAATGAAATACTTCTTTAAATGTAATTTTAAGAAATTTTAAAGAGGGCCACCTGGGTGGCTCAGTCGTTAAGCCTCTGCCTTCAGCTCAGGTCATGATCCCAGATTCGAGGATCCAGCCCCACATCAGGCTCCCTGCTCAGCGGGAAGCCTGCTTCTCCCTCTCTCATTCCCTCTGCTTGTGTTCCCTCTCTAGCTGTGTTTCTCTCTGTCAAATAAATAAATAAAATCTTTAAAAAAAGAAACTTTAAAGAAATTAAACATATTTAAGTGGATTAGGCAATTAAATATAAAACATAATTCATTTATTCAATAACTATATATTGAGTACTATTTATAGTATTATAAATTAGGCATTCTGTGCCCTAGAAAAGTGGCAAGAAATCATACAAGTCCCTGCCCTTATAAATCTTACATTATAAAAAGAGAAACTAACAACAAACAGGTAATAAATAATATAAATATAAATATAAGCAAACATAAATAAATAATATACATTTGGAAAATTGTAAGTGTTATAAAGAAATAAGGAATAGAGAAAAGCTAAAAGGCAAAGTGGTCAATTAAGTGTGTCTCTTAGATAAGAAAGAAGAAAACACTGAAGCAAAGACATGAATGATGATGATGAACCAATCGTAAAAATGCCTGGGATAGCCCATTCTAGACAGAGGAGCAACAAAAATAAAGGTTTGGGGAAGAACAAGAGTGGCATAACCAAAAAGCAAAAAGATGACTAGTGTGACTACTTTTGATGCACAAAGAGAAGAGTGGTAGGAAACATCAAAGATGTAAGCAAGAAGGGGTGCCTGGGTGGTTCAGTTGGTTAAGCGACTGCCTTTGGCTCAGGTCATGATCTGGGAGACCCGGGATCAAGTCCCACATCAGGCTCCCTGCTCGGCAGGAAGCCTACTCTACTTCTCCCTCTCTCACTCCCCTTGCTTATGTTCCCTCTCTGGCTGTGTTTCTCTCTGTCAAATAAATAAATCTTTAAAAAAAAAAAAAAAAAGATGTAAGCAAGGACCAGATTGCTTATGGCCTTCTGGACCACACCAAGACTCAAGATACTTTCCTCCTACATAAAATGGGAGGTCTTTGGATGCTTTTTATTAGATTTATATGATGTGATCTGCATTTTTAAAAAGACTGAACTATAAACGGGCACAGGTGGAAGCTGAGGGATCCGTGAGGAAGGTAATACTAAAGTTCTCACGATGGGTGATGATGTTTTAGATTAGGGTAGTAGAAGAGGAGGTAATGAGAAGTGGCCATATTTGAGATATAGTCTAAGGTTTGAATTCTAGGATATGTGAAGGATTAAATGTAAGTGGTAAGGGAAAAAGATCAAAATGACTCCTAGATCTTGGCTTTTGTAAGTAGGTGAATGGCAGTTACTTAAGATGGAAAATATTAAGTGGGGAGAAACTAGGGGCAGAAGAACCAAGAGTTGTATTTTGAATTTATTAGGTTGAGACATTGGGGAGCAATGTTAGATAGCGTGGAAATTTTAGGGAGACAGAAATATATAGGTCTGAAGTTCAACTAAGGAATTGGAACTAGTGATAAATTCAATTTATAGATAGTACTTAAAATCATAGGGTTGGAAGGAATCAGCAAGAGATTACTTATAGAAAAGAAAAAGATTTAAGATCGAGTCTGAAGATACTTCAATATTTAAGGGACAGAAAGAGGAGACACCTATAAATGACAGGATATAAACAAGTGGCAAAGTGAAAAACAAAATCAATAAATGTGTTTAAATTCCAAAGTAAGAAAATATTCATGTACACTGTAATTGAGAGAAGACTTCTTTGTAAAAGAAAATCTTGAGCATTGGGTGGAATTTTGAATTCCTTTGACTCTGGCCTCAGATATTCATAAGTACAGAAATTAACTCACATTCATTGATCAAGTTTGGTGGGAGCTTTATAATTCTCTATGGAGAACTCATTTTCATTTCTTATATGGTACCTAAGGTACATTTGAAGAGTGACCAAGACTTGGGAAATTCTCTGGGTCAGCATTATACAGGTTCAGATTCACTTGAAGTTTCTTTGAATTTTCTAACAGATTCCTCAAAGATGATAAGAAAGTACTCTTGTTTATTTTATGCCTTTCTATTACATTTTAATCTTCTCATATACCATTGTGTCTGAAGGAATCTTTTAAGTCTTGTGGAGTCAGATTAAAAGACTTTTAATCTGATACTAGACTTTAGACTCAGGCTTCCCTTTAAGCCCAGGGCAGAGTGGTTCTGAGGCTTTCAGCATCAGAGAGAGAAGCTAGTAGAATCAGCCTCATGTGTCAACAGAGCCCAAGACAGGGAATTTGAGAATAATAAAAATTCATACACACAGACACACACACACACATACACACACATCTGTCTCAATATTTGCCCAACAGTCACAAAAAGTTTTAGACTATGCCTTGTCAAAGATTTATTTCTAAAACACCAATAGCTCTAGATTAAAATGTGATACATAAGAAGTAAAATGAACACAGGCAAAGCCATACAGCAGAGATAAAAATCCACTCAAGGTAAAGTTGCTGATATTGTAATACTCTGTGGTTGACAACTTACAGGTTTAATTCAATGTTGTCATATTATTTCATAACTGTTTGGTGTCTTTCTCTAATTAAAAGTCCTCATTTTTCCAAATAATATTGACATACCAACATGTCTTACTTGAAACAGAACAAAAAAATTCCTCTGAATAGCCTAAATAGATAAACATATTTCATTACAAATACTAAACCCAACCACTTCATTGCCCAAAACCAAACAACAACAACAAAATCTCTTACCCAAGAGTTAGAAAACTATTGTCCATGGGCCAAATCTAGCATACCACCTTTTGTTGTAAATAAAATTTTATTGGCTATTTATTTACATATGGTCTATGACTGTTTTCATGCTACAGTGGTAGGGTTGAGTAGTTACAAGAGAGAACATATGACTCCAGAACTTAAAATATTCACTATCTGACTCTTTAGAGAGAAACATGGCCAGGGATTTTACAACTTCTCTTGGCCTTCTCCATACTTCTATTTTACATACAGCTCCAACAAGAGGTATTATTTATTCTCCCAGACTAAGTCAGTGAAAGGGAAGTGAAGAAACATTTGTAAATGAAAGCATTAACCTTTCTTCTTCCCCTCTTCCCTGAGAGACACTGAGTTTAATAATGGCCTTTGGCTAAGAACTTAATTGAGTGCTTACTAGAACAATTACTTCAAACTTTCAGTTTTGAAAGGAAGGAAACAGCCTTAAAGAAGTATGTGTTTCCTTTCTAATTCTCAGAATGCTTAAAAGAGTACCCACAGCAATTAGGAAAAGTGCTAAACACCATCATACATGAAAAGGTGACTGACTCTATGAAAAGGCTAGTGCCTTGAAAAATTATGAAGCAGTTTGGAAAACATTTGTTTTTCTCCTTAATATAGATTTAGCCTACTGTCTATGTTAATTAGTTTTATTCTTGGCACATTTGTGTGAATGTGTCCAACAATTCTGATCTTTACTCTTTGAAAATGTGAGAATAGAAACCGACACGCTGAAGCTGATGAAGGTGGTAGAGCAACAACGACCTGATTGATTAGACTGCAGAGGTCACAGTGGCCCCTCTCCCTGGTCTGCTGTGTAGACCTTGGGGTGTTTACAACCAGCATCAATGATTTGGCTAAAGGCTCATGGAATTAATCCAATTTGAATGGCTGGAGAAATATATAAAGGGAAGAGAGGACTGTATCCTTCAGTAAATCCACTGATTAAATCTTGAACACCAGGAAGGATAGGTAGGGATCTACATAAAAATAAAAATAAAATAAAATTTAAAAAGTAGGAAGAGCTTTGATAGTTTGAAATAGGAAAGGGGAAGAAGAGGAATCAGCATAAAAATTAGGAATTTGCCTATGATTTCTTAGGTAATTATGCTTTCTAGCCCGGAAAAAAAATCATATTTCATGCACAGTTTTAACTATTTTTTGTTGTTTAGATATAAATTATGGAAGATTTTTAAATGCAACAAAATGACTATCAGTATTTTCAGTGGCAGAGTGGGTTTTAGTCCCTTCAGGATTAGCTGATGATATGATACTGTTCATAAATGATACCTGCTTTTCGTAAAACAGAGGCGTGTTTTGTTAACCTATCATTGCTCCTTGTAACTGGGATTCCCTCAACACTTAGGGAGCTGGCTCAGCCGTCCAGGTGGTAGATGCCACAGGGAAGTTCTGCGCTTGCGCAGCGCTGTCTCCCAGGAGCACCCGCGCAGGTTCCGCCTCATCTCGACTTGAAAAATTCCTGAGGCGATGGAAAAGAAGCCAGCAGACCAGGACTGCGAAGGAATTTCAATGTGAATGGACTGCTCTAGCTCCAAGTTTACTGCTCTTCAACTCGAGGCCACAGAGGGTTCTGAAGAAACGCAGGTGCCCTCCATGCCTGGTCAGTGGCTACGGAGGACTGGAGCATGCCACCGGCCGCTGAAGACTGGTCTGCGGCTCCCGCTGCTCCCGCCACCGAATGAGTGAGAACCGCACTGAGTGTGCAATTTCTAAAATTTGTGTCCATTTACCTGCTGGTCCTTATCTAGCCCCAGCTCTGCGGGTCTCTGGTCTCCCAGGACCACATCCTGCATCGAATTTGTCCCTTCCAGTGCTTTTGGTATACTCACACACCCTGCCGCAGCTAGTCCTTTAGGTCCCTGGTGAGCCGTGTTTTCTGGACCTTGGGCACAGGGAATGGGAGGACAGAACCCTAGCCCTCCTAGGCCATACTCATCTTCAGGGCCATATCCTGCCCCTCCTCCTCCGCAAGCACCAGGGGCAGCACCACCTGTTCCACTGGGCACTGTTCCACCAGGAGTGTGGGGATCACCAAAACCATATCCTGCCCCTGCAGACTGATATTCCACACCGGAACTATATCCCATTCCGTGCAATCCTTTTCAAGTACCTCCAGGACCTTCTGGTGCTCCGTTGTTGCCTGGTGGCCCCATTTTTTAAAGCTTTTGTTTATTTAACATAGAACGAGCGAGAGGGACAGAGCAAGCACAAGCAGGGGGAACAGCAGACAGGGGAGAAGCAGAAGCAGGGGTGGACTAGCGGGCAGAAGAGAAGCAAGCTTCCTGCTCAGCAATGATTCCAATGCAAGCTCTATCCCAGGACCCTGGGATCATGACCTGAGTGGAAGGCAGCGGCTTAACTGACTGAGCCACCCAGGCAATCTGTGTTGGCCCCCCATTCTTACCATTAAGTTAACAATGGACAAGGAGATGATGCTTTGCTTTCTGGAAACATATATGTGTGTATATACATATATATGAACATACACATAGATACATGAATACATATACAAATTGTTGGTTTCACTGTTCTTAGAGGGCATTCATGAAAGAGTAAGTCTTACACCTTTCAGAGAAGATACCTGCCTCTTGTACATGGATGTACATCAGCTATATACAATCACATAAAAATTGGGGGAAAAAAGTTATTTACAACTTTGAAGTGTAGATAACTAGATTTCTGATACCAATGCAAATGAGTTTTATCCATGTATATACAGATAACTTACGTCTTGTGGAAGGACAATTGATTATTCTACTGGTCACTACCGCTTCTGCCCTTCCATTAAAAAAAAAAAGTTTTGCATTTATTTGTAAGTCCATTTCAGTATTCATGATTAAAATGGATATGCATGGCACTTTAAATTTTCCTTTGAAATAATTATAACATCTTACTGGAGTCTTCTTTAATTAGTGGGTGAAATTCAAAAATAAATTTTGACATGCATTCATTTTATATTTTTATAATTGTCATGGTTGTTAAAAGGTAAACTGAAGCATGTTAAAATTTTTGAGAGTTTATTTGATCAAGAATCAATGTGAACTAGGCAGTGCCAAACCACAAGTGTTTAGGAGCTGTTCACCCACAAATCACCCACAGCAAGGGAGAGACCTTTATAGACTGAAGGTGGAAGTAAAGCAAGGAATTTATTAATTGGCTATAGCTTCAAGTCTGCTTAGTTGTTTGTGATTCGTTGTTCTTGGGTTTCTGTTCCGTAACTTTAAGGCATTTACAGGTTCAGATTTTTGTTGTTGTTGTTTACATGGATTATCGTGGAAGTATAGCACATCAGTCTAATGGCCTTTTTGTTTAATTACTTTCACATGACTTTATCTTTTTTTTTCATTTTTTAATGGTTGTAATTCCGATTTAATAACTCCAACTCCACAGGAAAAAAGAAATCCTACCCATTTGTCTAACTTCAGTGGTAATTGTGGGAAGATATCTAACAGGACAAGGTGGAAAAGTCAAACATGGCCTACTCATGTCTGTCTTTAATTTGCCCTGTTAGGGGAGAATGCAATTTCCTATGTCTTTGTGTATTTCCTAATGCACTGAGTGTGAAACAGCCTTTGGAGGGGCTGGAAGCTCCATGATGAGAAAGAACTACCACATTGAGAATTAACAATCCAGTGGGCAGCTCTGGAAATACACTCAGAAAGAAGTTCCGATTCCCTTTTGTAACTAAAGGACAAGGACCTGTAAGAAAGGAACAAATACAGAAGGCAGATGCTTGGATTACACATGACATGCATTGAGAATTACACATGCACTCTACTGAGTCACTTGTGAATCCACATTTAATTTTTTTTTTTAAAGATTTTATTTATTTGACAGAGAGAAACACAGCCAAAAAGGGAACACAAGCAGGGGGAATGAGAGAGAGAGAAGCAGGCTTCCTGCCGAGCAGGGAGCCTGATATGGGACTTGATCCCGAGTCTCCGGGATCATGACCTGAGCCGAAGGCAGTTGCTTAACCAACTGAGCCACCCAGGCGCCCCATCACATTTAATCTTCATTAAAAACACATAGAGCAAATTTGTTGATCCCCTTTCTGCAGATTTGGAAACTGATGCTGGAAAACATTTAATACAAGTGGAACACCAAATAGAAAGTAAAAATAAAGTCACAATTTCATGCATTAACAGTATATCTCTCATTGTAGTACCTGGGACCTGGGACCTCTGGCACACTTTCCCAGAAGGTTCAGCCAAATCTATCTCACATGTACCTCTGGGTATAGTACTTTTAAAAACATGCTATGCCAGTGATTCTCTTTATCCACTTCCTATGGTTTCAGTTCCCTGTGATAATTTCTTCTGCGAAGCCCTCCAAATCCCAGAAACTTCATAATAGCATTTACTGCTACTACTGTTGTCACATTACATTCTTCTAGTTTAAGAAGAAACATGGTACAAGAGTTATTTTGCACTTAGTTCTTCCACTGGGTCAAGACACGCTGTACTAAAAGCAGAAATGTAGAGCTGGTTCTGGCACCAGCATGCAGGCTGGGATAGAGGCCTTCAAAGACACTCTAACTGTAGCTGGTGTTGGCATTGTGGACTCCCACCAAAGAGGTATGGATGGCTCTGCCAAAAGATTTTTTCTGAAGGAAGCAATCATCTTTCACTTACCTTCTTACTACACTCAGAAAAAAATGTGCTAGAACTGCTTCCTTGAGTCTTTTACAGAGATTTTGAGTGGGACATATTCATTAATGTATATAGATTCATAGGGCTTGTTTATTTTTCATACATAATAACTTTCTATACATTCAGAGTTGGGCACAATGCCATGGGGAGCTGACCTGGGGGACAAATGATTTGAGTGGCAGAACTCGTGCCGTGCTCAAAAACATAGCTCTCTTGAGACATTTAGTATAAAAAGAAATACCTTACCATTTCCCAGGAGTAAAACTGAATTACAGTTCACTGTATTAAACTTGATTCATAATTCTAAAGTATTAAAAGGATGCAGTTCTGGTCAGTGGACTGTTTAAAATAAGAAGAAAGTGTGTAGTTTTTTTCAAACTTTGATTCAAAATGGTTTGAGTAAACTAAGGTCTTGCTGCTTAAAACAATGAGCTTTTGTCATTGGAAAATCAGTCATAAAGAATACCTCTTTTACTAAAGATTCTGGATAATGAGGCATCCGTAGAAAATAGGAGCAGTATCATATTTATTCTCACAATGTTCACCACAGAGTAAAAATCCAATGTCAATTGATTCCTGAATTTGGAGGAAGAATATTAGTTCAATCCAAATAATTGAGGGAAAATATAATTAAATATAAACTTTCAATATGTGGCTATAAGAAACCATCTCTACTCAAGCTGTGAATAATATAGTGGAAATGATCCCAGTGGACAGACCCTGAATTCTGAGGGATTTGGAAAGAGAGAAGCAAGCATTTCCACAGGAAAAGCACATCCTACTGCCAGATGGGATAGACTGGAACTGTTGGGTGAGGTAATTGATCAGGTATTACGTTCCTTGAGAAAAAGCAATGACAAAGTTTAGTTTTTACCCAGGAATGCATCCTTTCCCAAGTCCCTGAGATTGATACATGATGGCTTGGGGGGGAAGGAAAAAGAGGCAGCAGGCCAACAAACTATAGCCAGCAAGCTAAACTGTAACTATGGACTGTGACTGTTTTTTAAAGAAAATTTAATTGGAATGTGGCCACACCTGTTCATTTGCATATTGTCTGTGGCCACAGCTGGGGCTCTTATTGATTGCCAAAGCCTGTATGGTCTGTAAAATCCTTTACAGAAAATGTTTACCAATTCCTACTCTAGTATAACAAGGACAAGTGTGAAACCTACATCTTATATGAAAGACTTAATCTGGAAACCTTGGCACACTAACAAGCCTTAGCAGAAGTTACTGTGTATACATCATGACCTTAGAACCAGATAACTAGGCTTTAGGGAATGAATTCAAGATTATCCTACTAGGTATCAGAAAATTCCCTTGTTCTTCTCTCTACAGTAAACCAAGTATTTCTTGTTACATGCTGTTTTTTATTCAAATCTATTTGGATTAAGGGATAGATTGTTGTTCTGTAAATTATTTCAGCTGAATACACAAATGCTGTTAACTTGAGCATTTCCCTGGAAGGTAAGAACTGCCAAAGGTAAAATGGGTAATATCTTAATCAGTTCAAGCTGCCATAGCAAAATTCCATGAACTGTGTGGCTTAAATGGCAGAAGTGTATTTCTCACAGTCCTGGAATTTAGAAAGTCCAAATCAAAGTATTAGCCAAATCAGGACCTGATGAAAATTCTCTTCTTGGCCTGTACACAGCTGTCTTCACTGCCTTCTCACATAAATGTTGCTTTGTGTGCACGCATGGAAAGAGAACTAATGGGCTCTCTGGTATCTTTTCTTGTGAAGGCATTAATCTTACCATGAGGTCTCCACCTTCACAGCCTCAGAAAGCAGCATTTCCAGGACTTTTTCACAAATCAAATCAAGTTGTAGGCAAGCTTGTTTTAAAACAAAGCTACTTGGAGCTCCTGGGTGGCTCATTTGTTAAGCGTCTGTCTGCAGCTCAGGTCACTATCCTGGGGTCCTGAGATTGAGTCCCACATTGGGCTCCCTGCTTAGTGGGGACCCTGTTTCTCCCTCTGCCCGCTCCCCCTGCTTGTGCTGTCTCTCAGTGTCAAATAAATAAATAAAATCTTAAAAAAAAAAAGCAGCTACTACAGAGTTTTTCTCCCTCTGTAAGTTTGTTGATAGTCATTGGTTATTATTTTGGTTGGCAGATACCCTGCACTTACTTAGATCTCTGTCATTTTTTATTAATAGATTTCTTCACTTGAGTACTTGAATTCATTCTAGATATAAAAGGAGAAACCGCAGTTGTCAAAGTACTTTTTTATGTGTATTAAACATGTATATTTACTTATTGTATCAAGGTTCTACGTAAAAAAAAAATCTGTTAGAGCGCACGCGCATGAGCAGGAGGAAGGGCAGAGGGAAAGAGAAGCTTAAGCAGACTCTGCTGCTGAGCTCTGAGCCTGACAGAGGCCTCTATCTTACAACCCTGTGTTCACAACCTCAGTGGAGATCATGACCCTGTGATCATGACTCCTCCACTCAGGTGCCTCTCATGGTTCTAGTTTAGTTCTATTAGTTCTAAACTAATAATCCTAGTTTTAAAATAGTGTATTTTCACATAATACCTACATGCAGCATTTTAGTTTAATTTATTTTAAAAGTGGCTTAACCTAACCATATGGTAGGAGTGGCTCTGACAAAAAGAAAAGTTAAAAATATATATATACATGTAAAACACACATGCGCGTGTACACACACACACACACCTGTAAATGTGAAGAAATCTTTTTAATAGTTGAAAATGTGACAGAGTTTCTTGTGTAGCCCCATGATGAATGACAACAGATAGATCAGGAATTCCTATCCATCTCTTTTTTTTTTTTTTCCTACCCATCTCTTGAATGTACCAAAGAGATCCTGAGATACAGAGTTAGTGAACTCTGGGGAGCCAAGTGAAAGGACAAAAGCCAAGTTAAAACCGTGGAAAGCAAAACAGACCATGCTTATAAATAAAAGCTTAAAGGAGACCATCTTGCCCAAAGGATACTGAAAGAACAAACCAGGTTCCAGACAGAAGCCTTGTTTCCAACGACAGTCCCCAAAAGACTGTCTGACTCTGTTTATCCAAACCTTTGCAATACACTTTTCTTTTTGTTTAAGAGATTTTCAACAGGTTTAAGTTCCTTGTAATCAATGATCCCTGTCTAGAATAGAAATTGGTACCTAGGATACAGCAGCAAGATAGAGATTCTCAGTGGTATGAATTTGCCTAAGGTTTTGAGAAAGCAGGGAGGGGAAAGGCTGGAAGAGCCAGAATATTATCTCTAGGGTACACTGGGGACTTACCTAATTAATTTATTTACTGAAGTCTGAAGGGATTTAAGTCAGACCACTGAAAGAAAATTTTGGAGTACTGAGATGCAGAATATAAGATTAATGTAGGTATTCCTTATGACTGTAAAATAAATTTTTAGTAAGGAAGACATTTGATCTAGTCCAGGGTGACCCTGCTGAATATAAAGAATGAAAAACAAAGTGCTCATAGTAGTGCAAAGGCACATGGGATTGTCATTAGGAAGAAGATGAAAAGTCCCAGTGTGAGGGTGACTCCACAATGAGAGGTGAAGTCTTGGTATTTTGTCCTGTGGGGAAAATATCTGTTAAATATTCCCAGAAGAATCGGGGTTTTAGGGAGCCAGGGAGTCAAATGGATCCAGGATTCATGGAAAAGACAATTAAAAAGCAAATCTGGTTCAAATTACAAAATTCACATAGCTACAGAATTGCCGTAGCTACAAAGAGGACACTAAGACTTCTTGTGACTTTATAACAAGTTTCTTATAATTATTACAAATAAATTGTTTGCAAATAAAAATGGAGTTAAGTGCTTTCTACAAGAAGAAATCAAAGTTAGGAATCTTATGTTCTATTCCACAGAGTCCTAGAGAAGAGAACAGAATCACAGAGAAGACTTAGTGATATTATCTGGAAAAGTAGGTCAAAATGTGGGATATAGAAGAGGAAAATAAAGTGAGGATACAGGATTAGACCTCATAAATAGTCCTGAGATATTTTCTGGAGAAACTCCTCTTTTTCCTGTGAGAACTGCTTTCTGTGGCAGAAAGCAAAGGGACAGGAGCTGGGAGGAGAAGAGGTGAGGGAACAAGAAACTTATATTAAAGCAGTTCAGGAGTTAGAAGAGGAGGCAGAAACAGCATTCATTAGTCTCCAAAGTATACTTTTAGCAAGCATTGTTCTCTACTTTGGGACAATTGTAAATATTTGACATCTGAGGGAAACACCTCCACTTTTTGAAGCTGCTCTATAATCTCTCACTAAAGTGAAATTTGAAAGAAATAACCTTTTTTCCCCTCTGACAATTCATAAGTAATATGATTAGAGACTATTCACTGTTACTTTGTACTAACAATATCTGTTTTCAGAAGTTTAGGGTTTTTCTATTCTTTTCATTGTAGAAGATAATCTCTCAGTTGACAGTGCTTAAATTGAGTCAGAAGATAAACCTTGCCCTCCCTCCTCCCCCACAAAAAAGAAGGAAAGAACTTTTATTCTGGCAATGACATAATTCATTGTATTTGCAAATATGCATGAATGATGAAACCCAGACTTATAAATGCACTTTTATATGGCTGTGGAGAAACACAAACACAGCCACTATTTATCTGATAACATTGGAGAGAAATATCGTTCCCAAATGATGTGAGGTTAAATCGACAAAGACAAGGTGAATTGTAAAGGGAAGCACTTAAGTGGTGAAACCAATCAGCACAGACAAGCAATCAAGGAGGCATTGTCACTTTTTCTTCCTCAAGAAAAAGGTCTACACTATTGGGCTTTGGGAACACAGTATCTTACTTATTACATCAAAGTTTACTTCACTTTGCCTTAATGACAAATCATTAAGTCACCATTTGACATGAATCTGACTGTTGATGATTCTAAACAGTCTCAGCTCAAGTATCTCTTGGTACTTACTACACTGTATTTTTAATATCTGCTTACTTACCTTTCTCCCTCACCTATAACTGTAGACTGAGGACAAGGATAAATCTAATACCGTAGTTTTCAAAGTGTAGTTCCAGGACCAGCAGCATCAGCTTTAGCTAGGAAATGGTTCAAAGTGCAAATTCTCAGGCCTCAGTCTAACCAGGACTCCACTTGAAGGAGGCCTTCTGGTGATTAATATGCTAATGGTTTTGGGAACCACTGATGATAAATCACACTCAGGCACTAAGCATAATGTGTGGCACAGATGGAATCCAGTACGGAAATTTAGGTCTATGGGGATCTTGTGCTACTTTCAGCACCTGTATTACATACAGTGTTCCATTGCCCTAGATCCTATACAGGAAAGTAGGTATTGACCTGTCTATACTATGGAACCATATTACTACTTTCTGGGATATTTTCAATATTATAAAAAAATGCTAAAGATAGTAATACCTATTGTGCAGAATTCAGTTCAACTTCCTTTTAGATTAGGGGCGTCAGGAAAAGCTTATGATTTAGGTAATAGTTATTTTTTTAAAAGATAAGGAATACCTATTTATTTATTTGACAGAGAGAAACATAGCCAGAGAGGGAACACAAGCAGGGCGAGTGAGAGAGGGAGAAACAGGCTCAGGGAGCCGGATGCAGGGCTCCATCCTGCGTCTCCGGGATTATGACCTGAGCAGAAGGCAGTTGCTTAACCAACTGAGCCACCCAGGCATCCCGATAACAATTATTTTACTCCATAACACCATAAACGGCATTAGGGCATTTTCCAGACTTTCTCTTTTCTTTCACTGTGTGCTCCTTAATAGAAACTACTATGCTTATTTCTTAGACCTCAAGAGCCTAGAACCATAAGTAGCATATAGTAGATATTTACTGTATATCAAATGAAGGAATGAGCGTATGAACCCTATAGAAAGTCAGCTTTCCATTTCCATTTGCCTACTACTGAAATCTACCAATAAATACTTCAATAATAAGTTCCGTCTTCAGAATTTCCTTATTCTGATGCAGGTTGGAAAGTATTAAATCCATTAGATAATGCTTACTACCAAACTGTTCCGTCACTCTTTGCTGAGAAAATACAACATTCTGGGATTCTGGGTAATCAAAGCATTTTAATAAAAAGTTTATTCAAAATTATTCCTGTTCTTTTTGAGACAATGAGCTACTTGAAAGCAGTAAGCCAAGAGTTAGAAAACAACACCCATTATTTAACTCACTAAGAAGTAAGAAAGATACTACTAGAGACACCTAGAGAGCCATTTGTTTATTTTAGATTTAAGTGAAGATGCTCACACCAGCTTCACCAGATCATTGGTTAAATGTGGCCAAGCACAGAAACCCTTATAAGTACTAAAAGACACATTACTCTTGACTCTTTCTATTTTCCCAACTATTCATATTCAAAGAGATAGAAAGGGGCTTCAAAGTCCTGGATGAACTCTTCTCAAAACTGCCCTTAAATAGTGTAGAATATAGAAAATAATTTCTAGCATAGAAAATTCTTCTACCTACACAGTTTCATTGAGCATAATTTCAGAATATAGTCTCACAAATTTGTATAACTAATTCTGATTATTCACCCTCACTCTGAATACCAATTTCACTTTTTTACTATCTGGAAAGCATCTCTCTTATTTCACAACACGTAAAATAAAACCTTTGTAAAACAATGCCTTTCTTTTCCAGTTAAAAATATTATTCTTCACTATTGATGAATTCAGACATTTTCTGGTGGCTTCCTGACTATCATTTTCTCATGTGCTGCTGAAAATGGTCCAAGCAAAGGGATCTTTTAGAGCTAAACCATTTCCAAAATCCTACTTACTTTACTGCTAATTATATCTCAGTAAAGTACATGTAAGTACTGCTAATTATACCTCAGTAAAGTACTTTAATGAAATGTCCCCTGCCCTGAGTGAGTTTAAAGTGTAAGAAAAGTAAAAAAGAAAAAGAAAAAAAGTAAAAAAAGTCAAATTCCTTTTCCCAAACCACTTTTCTTTTCTGTCTGATGAAATTCTGCTTATTCTTTAAGTAGTCTAATTTGTGAAACTGCGTCCCATTTTATTAATACCCTCTTCTGATTCAATCTATGGATGTGGTGCCATCTAGATGCTAATAATTCACAAATGCATACTTCATCCCTCATGAGCTCCAGGCCTATACAACCCACTTACCATTGGACATCTCAACATAACTTTCAAAGCACTTCAGTATCCCTACAAATTAAAATCGTCTCTCCCAAAACCCATTCCTGGTACTCAAGTCTTTCCACATATAATTTTCAGCCCAAAATCTGATTACCCTCTGACCTTTTATAGCCAAACCATTTCCCAAATCTTGCTCTTTCCGACTAATTATATTTCAGATCTATCCACCTGACTCTGTCTCCACCACTGCCACCCTAGTTCAAGCCAGCCATGTTTGTCTCTGACCTGAATCACTGCAATCATAAACAGCTCTGCTGCCCACTCTTGAATCTGGCCACCTTACTGGTATCTGTGACTACAAATCAAATCACGTTGCTCCCAAATTGTAACCTGGACATGGTGTCCTATTGCTTTATAATGAGGTTTGCATAATTTTTACCGTAATCTATAAGGCCTTGCTTAAAGTCTCAACTCTTTACTAAGGCCTAGAAGGCCTTACCTCTCCAATTTTATCTCCTGCCAGTCCACTCTGCACTCTCTGTGATCCAGCCAAACTGGCTCTAATTTTCTCAGTTAAGGCAAATGGTTGCTCCATCTTCTGATCTTTATTCAGACTGCTTCCTCTAACTATATGCCTTTTCTTTTTTTTTTTTTTTAAAGATTTTATTTATTTGACAGAGAGAAACACAGCTAGAGAGGGAACACAAGCAAGGGGACTTAGAGAGGGAGAAGCAGGCTTCCCACCGAGCAGGGAGCCCTATGTGGGGCTCGATCCTGGGTCTCCAGAATCATGACCTGAGCTGAAGGCAGTCGCTTAACCAACTGAGCCACCCAGGCGTCCCCTATATGCCTTTTCATGTGTGTTCCCTTTCAGTCAACTTCAACTTAAATATCACTTTCTCAAACATACTGTCAGGTTGCTTTTTTTTTTTTTTTCAAAAATGGCCATATAGCACAGCAGTATTATCATCTTGTATGCTTTCCCAGGAGCTTCTCCCTTGTTCATCAAGAGTTGGAATCTATTTCCCCTCCTCTTCAAACTTGCCTGGCTTGTGACTTCTTCCACAACTATGGCAGCAGTGGTGCTATATGACTTCTGGGGCTAAGTCACAAAAGAGATGCACATTCTGCCTGGCTCTTTCTTGGAATACTTGCCTTTGGAACTCATTCATAATGCTCCAGTGAAGCCCAAGTACATGTATATTGTACATGTTGTATTTAGGTGTTCTGGCCAGCTATACCAGCTAAGATCTTAGCCAACAGTCCACATTGAGCACCACACATGCAAATGAATGTTCTTCAGATAATTCCAGCTTCTATGCTCTGAGTTCTCCAGTTGAGTCTTCAAATATTAAGGGGTGAGACATCTGTGTCCTGTTTGAGTGCTTGACTCACCAAATCTGTGAGCTCTTTGATGCACTAAATGTGAAGTTAATCTGTTATGCTTCCCTGGTAACTGGAAGAGATGTTTCCCTTGGTCCTTCCTTGAGACTAGGTCCTGCTGTCATAGACATCTCAGCTTACTTTTTACTATGTCTTTAATGTCTGTGTTTTCTTTTACCTTGGAAGTTTGATGAAGATATGGATTTTATCTACTTTGTTTACAACTATATTCATAGTGAAGATATCCAGTAAATATTCATAAAATTATTGAATAAAATTCTGTTAAACTAATTCAAGGAAGAGGAGCCTGGCATTCAGAAATTGAAAGAGAAGCTAAAATAAGTACCAGAGAAATAATGAATGGCTTTTCAATAAATCCTTCAGAAACAAATGAAGTTAGGGGTGCCTGAGTGGTTCAGTTGATTAAGGCATCTAACTGTTGATTTCAGCTCAGGTTGTAATCTCACGGTCATGAAATTGAGCCCTCCATCAGGATCTGCACTCAATGGGGAGTCTGCTTGAGATTCTCTTGTCTCCTTCTGCCCTCCCCCACCTCTCTCTCTCTCTCTCTCTCTCTCTCTCTCAAATAAAAAGGAAATGAATCTTTTAAAAAATGAAGGTAAAAGACTATACCACCATGTTTTGGAATTACATGTTGGTAGTATTTGTTTTTCTGAGATAGGAGGAAGCTAAGGCATAAGTCAGATGGGTTACAACATATATTTTGACATAAAGCGGAGCCAAGACCATAAAACCCTGAGAATTAGAAAGAAATGGAAAATATGTAAGTTAAATAAAAAAGTAACCCAAAGCTTTTTAAAAATCAAATATCCAAGTGATTATTTCTCTAGAGAAACAAACAAAAAAAAAGGGACAAAAGGACATGGAGGTAAGAACCAGTATCAGAACCCTATTGTCAGAGTTCTAGAAAACAAGATAAAAAAGTGTTCATAGTTAGATTGAGGTCAAGACATAGAAACAAGCATTAAAAAGCTTCTCTGCCTAAATGCTATCTCCAACAAAGAAAACAAATTATAAATATTTCATTGAGATTGATGTGAATAGAGACCTTAACACTTTCTTTCATATCAATTTGCTAAATCAAAATTAATGATACAGCTGTCTTTTCTAATAATGTCCGATGTGAAAACCATATAGGTAAGTTCTTTAATACCATTTTCAGTACCAGGTCATCAGGTCTTCAAACCTGATTTTTCCTTTTGTTGAATTTTTCAAGATTCTCATTCTTAAGATACATTATTTTAAGCTAATTTGTGTTGTGATATACACTTAATGCATTTATGAAATTGATTTAATACAGTATCTAGAAAAAAGGAAAATATGCATGTAAAAAGGAATGGATGGGTATTCATATTTTATGTTATTAAGAAAACCTTGATAAAACGATTTTTGTGGTTACTTAAAAATCTCAGTGGAGGGGCGCCTGGGTGGCTCAGTGTTTAAGCGTCTGCCTTCTGCTCAGGTCATGATCCTGGAGACGCAGGATGGAGCCCCGCATCGGGCTTCCTGCTTGGCAGGAAGCCTGCTTCTCCCTCTCTCACTCCCCCTGCTTGTGTTCTCTCTCTCGCTGTGTTTCTCTCTGTCTAAAAATAAATCAAATCTTTTAAAAAAAAATCTCAGTGAAATTAAAAACTAGATAAATAAAAATTATAGGTTAAAATCTAAAAAGGGAAATCAACGTCTTCAAGAGAAAGAAAAGAGAACAATGGGTACTACAAAGACTAATGCTAAAGTAGATTTGTCTTAATGCAGAAGACACAATAAATTCCCTAAAATGTTATTTCAAAACCAAGTACTTTAAGATAATAAAATGCTCAAATGGGTTGTCCTGAAAAATGTCTATGGTGGATAGAAAAATGCCAACAAAGCCTTACTATAAGCATATATAAGATAACGTATTAAGCAAAAAGTAATCCAAATCCCATTTGCAATCTAATTGGGTCTCAGTTATCAGCAAAACTCAAGAAACAGTCAGAGAGGACTTTGTAGATTAACAATCCCTAAAGGCATCGATGTAATGCTCTTTTAGTTAGTGCCTTTAAACAGAAAGTCTTTCAAAACACTACACTGAAAAAGTATCCAGGCTTACAACCTCTATTCAAAAACTAATTGTTGAACTGCCCAAATCAATCTTTCAGCTCCTCCAGTCTTGCTCTGATTTTCCAGAAATCAACCCCAGTATTTATTTCCCTTTATAGTAATGCTTCAGCTCTCAGATTTGACAACCTCAGCTAGCTTCAGCTAAAATCTACCCATCTGCTTACTGCAAAGTATCACCATTAGACTTCTTTAGACCTATGGTGGCTCGATGCGACTTTTACCCAAGAAGAGGCCCCTACCAAGTATAGGATGCCTCACAGGAAGAGCTGGACATAATGTTCTGCTGAGACCAAAAGGATGAATAAAGTAATGGAATACTGGGCATTATTATCAGTGTCTATAATAGGATTTTTTTAGTAGGAATACATTTCATGTTATGTAAAGAAGACAAAAAGAAAATGAAGATTCACCTTGCTGAAATTTGTGTGCATCCTTTTATATAGCATCAATGCCAGGGGGGAAAAAAGCTGCATTTGGGGGCGCCTGGGTGGCTCAGTTAGTTAAGCAACTGCTTTTAGCTCAGGTCATGATCCTGGAGACCCAGGATCGAGCCCCACATAGGGCTCCCTGCTCGGCGGGAAGCCTGCTTCTCCCTCTCTCATTCCCCCTGCTTGTGTTCCCTCTCTAGCTGTATTTCTGTCTGTCAAATACGTAAACAAAATCTTAAAAAAAAAAAAAAGCTGAATTTTGCCTAATTTATGTTTATGTTGCATGAATATAAATATCACTGTCCTTATATCTCAGCAGTTACAATCACATCACTGCATAATATTCTTGGCTTAAATTACAGTATTGTCAAATTAACAAGAACGTAAATAGACAAGAGCAGTGAAATTGTTAAGCATACATGCTTTCTAAATTACAGTATGTGCAATATGTACATTCTTTGGGAAATGCTGGTATCATATAACTGAGAAATGGCAATTGAATATAAATGTCTTATGTCTTTCTGTGTCTTTTAACTCCTAGTGCAGAACACCACTATCTAAACAACTGATCTTCATGGTTTATAATTATAAAGTGCCATATGCCTTTCTTTTAATTAAAATCATTTCCATATTATATCCACTCTGTTTTATTAAAATAAAACCAAAAAAAAAAAAAAAGCCTGATTGAATCGACTACAAGGTTAACACACAGGCATAACTTAATTTTGCATGAGATCACTCATTTCTATGAACTTTTTTCTTTTTTTTTTAGTTCTGTAGCATATCAGCAAACCCTGGCAGAATCAGAAGTGTCTGTGATGGAATGCTACAATTCCCTTTACATTCATGGTGTCTCAAACACAACAAAGGCAGATTTTTAAAACTGGTTGAGACCATGTGTTTATGCCTTCAAGATACATGTTTTTAAACTTACTTCTATTTGATGCATAGCATGCTTTTGCCATCTACTGGAACAATGATATAACTGCAGTTGCAATAATTTTTGCAGCAGTACCAGTGGAAACAATGGTGATTAAATCAGGTTAACCAGACATTTTAAAGATAACTGTACAGGGCTCTAATATATATGTAAGCAGAGTAAATATTCACTTTCAAGATTTCTAGGAGAGTTTCCAAAATTAGAGACTTTCATGGATGCCTGAGAACCTTTCCTTTGTCATAAGATTTACTTTCTCTTTCTGAAGTCTTTTTTAAAATGCAAGTGTTTCTATTTTAAATGTGTAACACTAATGAGTAGAGAAGAATGTGGATTCCCAAAAGGTGGATGTTTAGATAATAGAGAGGAAAATGTATAGTCAGATTTAATCATTTCAGTAAACTAGTTTTTACCGAAGATTAATTCCGATTTTTTTCCTTAAATATGATCAGTCTGACAATTTCTTCTTTGTTGGACAGAAGGTTTCCCACGGTTTTTTTACTTTCAAAGACCACCATTCATATTCCACAACATTTTTAATTTATAACATTTTAACCTTACGGTTCAGAATTTGGTAGATTCAACGTTATTATCATCATCTGAGTGGTCTGAAAACTGAAGTTTAGAGAATTGTAGCAGGCTGACTCCAAATGACCCTCAACGATCCTACCTTCTGATATTCATACCCTTGGGTAATTCTCTCCTTTTGACTATGGGCTGGACCTAGAGATGTGCCCCTCAAAGAGCATACAGCAGAAGTAGTGGAATGTCACTTCTGAGAATAGGTTATAAAAAACTTGACTTCTTTCTCTTTCTCCTCCTCTTTTTCTCCCTCTGGCTCTTGTTACTGGCTCAATCTAATGAAGCAACAACCATATTGTGAGCTGGTCTGTGGAGGAGCCACAAGTAATGGAACGATGCCTCTGACCAACAGCCAGTGAGAAAATGAGGCCCCCAGTCCAACAATCCATGGAAAACTGAATCCTGCCAAAACACGTGAGTAAACTTCGTAGGGGATCTTTCCTCATTTGAATTTTGAGGTGACTCAGCTCTGGAATCATCTTGATTGAAGTTCTGTGAGGGACTGTGAGCCAAAGAATCCAGTGAAGTTACACATAGAGGTTTCATGCATGGAAACCATTTCAGTCATAAGTGTGTTTTTATTTCTAAGCTAATAAACTTTAGGGAAATTTGGTATGCAACATTAGGTAACTAAAATAAGAATGTTAAGTGATTTCCCATAGATATCAGACTGGCTAATGTATAAAGGGAATAAACACTATTATTTCAATAAGTCAATAAAAAGTCTTATCTTAGCAAATTGAAAATTACACAAGAACAATAAAAGA
>PITA01021265.1:0-33035 GCA_004023965.1 Spilogale gracilis | reverse complement strand
TTTTTTTTTTTCAGGCTTCATTGAACAATCTATCTCTAAGTTTGATCATTCTTCTATCTGACCATTGAAATTTACTGTTGAGCCCATCTAGTGAATTCTTACTTTCAATTATTGTACTTTTGAACTCTAAAATTTCCACTTGACGCTTTTTTTATAATTCCTATCTCTATTGATATTCTTTATTTGATATAACATTGTCATATCTTCCATTACTCCTTTATTTAAAGTCTCTTTTAGTTCTTTGAGTATACTTTTCGTGACTATTTTGAAGTGCTTTTCTATTAAATTCCACATTCAATTATTTCCCCCAGGCAATGTCTGCTGCCTGATTCATTTTTTCTGTGTATGGATAATACTTCCCTATTTATTTATATGTCTCATTTTTTTGTTGCTATTGTTAGAATCTAGACATTTTTATCATATATTTTAGCAACTCTGGGTACAGGTTCCCCCTCACCTTGGGGCTATTGATGTTATTTGGTAGTTTACTTGATCAGTGACTGACTGGGTTATCTAAGTAAAGTTTATTTCCTCATCTATAACATTAAACCCATGATATTCATTCACAAGAAGGCACTTCTGGATATGCCCACAGTCAATATTGTTTGACAGTGATTTTAGCAGGGCTCCTTCTTGTCTTTCCCTGGCCACCCCTAGCTATTAGGCCTCACTAATATGAGTTTGATTATTCTATTGTTTCAGTAATGCCCTAGGACACAAATTCTTCTAAAAATAATCTAATCAAATTTGGTAGCAGCTCCCAAGCTCAGTGTTTGGTATTTGTTCTGACCCCTGCAGGGCTCCTCCTGGTTATCTCCTTTCCCAACTCTCTCCTGCCAACTACCTGACCTATAGTTCAGGTATCTTGAATACTCTTCTAGAGATTTTGAGAGCACCCTTAAGTTTGGGCTTCTCCATGCTCAGTTGTAAATGATGTCAATTCCTTTGGAAAAAGTGTAACTGCTCTCTGTTTTATTTTTTTTTAAGATTTTATTTATTTGACAGAAATAAATACAGCTAGAGAAGGAACACAAGCAAAGGGAGTGAGAGAGGGAGAAGCAGGCTTCCCGCCGAGCAGGGAGCCCGATGTGGGGCTTGATCCCAGGTCTCCAGGATCATGACCTGAGCTGAAGGCAGACGCTTAATGACTGAGCCACCCAGGCACCCCCAGTACTCTTTGTTTTATAAACTGCTTCTCACCCCAGACAAAATCTCTGAGGCAGGGATTTGGAGCTGGTGGTAGGACAGCGGCAAGCTGTGAGACTCTCACTCTAGGAACTGCTGGATGGAGGAGTATGGGCAGCAGCCTAAAACCTTCTTGGCTCGCCTATTCTAGGATGGAACCACTGTTTCATAGGGCAGGCAAGAGCAATCATGGTCAAAGTGATCTCAGTAGCTCTCTGCCTGAGGTAAAGTCTCTGTTTATTACTGGACAGAGGAAAGGAGTTCCTAATCTCTCAAAATCACCAGCCCAAAACTTAACCTTCAGAAAGGCGATCGGTGGCAGAATGACAAAAGATGATGTCATATTCCTCCTCCTGGGATCTCCTTCTGCTGTGAACTAAAGGGGAAGAGTCTTGTATTCTTGACTGGTAGGAGTAGGAACAGATTGTTCTTTGTTGAAATACTGCAAATTTATGCTATTCCTACAGGAGTTTTATAGATTTTCTTGAGTTATTTTTTTTTCATTTGTACACCTGAAGATCATTTTCAAAGACTTTAAAAATGGTTGTTTAGTTCTTTTTTAATTAGTTTTCATCAGTTTCAATGTAGATCAGGTCCACAGATAATCTCATACTGCCATGCTGGAAGTCAATATATTGATATTACATTTTATCATTTTAAATCATTTCTCATCATTTTAAATTATTAGTGTAGTTTCTGTATCTCAACTAAAACAGGTGATTTCATGAGATTTAGCATACAACTCAGATTGCCTATGTGTGTTCATAGGGAAATGACCATGCATGTATTTTTTAATGAAAGTTTACATAGAATGCAGTAGTTTTTAAATGTATTATAACATACACTATGCTTTCTTGAAAACATTCATATTGTTTCTTTTCTGGCCTGTTATATTTATGAACACTGCTTAAGGTGCCGACAAATGTTAATGAATAAGACTAAATAACACTAGAAAAACACTGTAAAACATACCCCTTAAGGAAACTGACCTTATATTAAATTATACACTTACTGTGAGATACAAATAAACTAGAAAACAATCAAAAAGAAAGTATTAGACAAGCTCAAAATATGTCAGAAGATAAAATTAATTTAGTTTAAAAACTTTTTCTATGAATTGTAAGCCTTTGTAATACATGCCTCATAAATAACATTAAAGCTGTAGTCATGTTTTAATGGGAGATCAAATGTAAGAATCTTACAAAAATTTCATATTCAAATTTGACAGATGAAATGTTCTGGCTATTAAGAATTAAGCCCAATGATAAAGTTTCCTTTTACTTCCATGCTTTCTGCTGAATAATCAATATACTTTTGAGCTTAAAATAACCTACATAGAATCGCACCTTAAACAGAGTATCAACTCTTCCATCAGAGTGCCAGTAAGTGAGAAACAAGACACCAGGAGGTAATACAATTTTCCTATATTTCTTATGGTAAATTGACTACAAGTAATTTGAAATCAGTTTTCTTTAAAGAAAATAAATTGCAAGTAGATGAGCACATCCTGAAAACCTTCGGTCAGGGTCAGAGGTCTTATGAAGAATTCAAGGGAATGAAGAACAAGAATATGAGAGGTGGGTCAAAAATTTTAGAAGACCCTGTGAACAGTTTAAGATCAAAAGAAATTTTTCCAAGATCAGATTTTTTTTCCAAAACATATTTAATTTATAGTTAAAATAATGTTACTGGGACCTCTAGTTTTTAGTCTTGCTATGCTTTATTCACCATTTGTGAAGTACTGGTAAGTAATTTTGCTCAGATGTTTTGCTAAAACTTTTGGCTGTCACTCAATTCCAAAACTGCAAGAATTGACATTTTATGAAATGATCCCCTGAAACTGCTGAGTTTTAAATTGAGGTTTTAGTATGAGAAGATACAAGCTTTAGTTTCATAATGAAACTCAAGCAGCTCAGTTTAGTCCAAGTTTCACATGAACATAAAACCCAAAGACTAATGAAAACAATCACTAAATACCTGATACATTAAATCTGAAGTCATAACCCTACTTTACTGTTATGGCTATATTAATAGCATGCTTTTAATCTTATCATTGAAATCCAAATATCTGGAATGATGTGTGAAAAATCACAATGTGTCAGAGCCAAATTGTCCATTATCAGGAGCATGTTTTTCTTCACGTCCATGTCGTAATTAAATCCCAGATCTCTGCCTGGGATTTTGTGCATTTATCCACTCATCAAAAGTTAATGAGTGTCTACAATGTGTCAGGCACTGTGATAGGTTCTGGGTACACAAAATTGAATGGGGAGTTACTTGTCTTCTGAGAGCTAAAGGTAAGAGAAATGATCATACAATGTGATGAGTGTTATGCTTTTAGAATGACCTGAGAATAAAAGGGGAGTGTATAAGCCATACATATCAAAGCAGAGTTGAGGAGGAGGAAATACTTTCCAGGGGGTGACACTGAATGCAGTTTACTGTTTAATAACCAGTACAGAGGTAGGTAGAGGGAAGACAAAGGATTCAGGCAGCTATTTCAGGAAGAAGTAGCAGGAAGAATGAAGACACAGAAGCATGAAATGAGAACTTCTTAATCGCAGGGGTTAGGGACTGACACCATGGTGAAAGGTGCAGCTAGAAAGGCAAGCATAGGCCAGTTTGTGGAAGGACTTGTGTACCAAACTAAGGAGCTTAAATTCTACTTTGAAAACATTAGAGGAAAATTATAGATTTGAGTAGAAGGGTGACATGATCATACCATATTTTTGAAAGAACCCTCTGACAACAAAGTGTGGGATGGAGGGGTTGAGAAGGGAAGCAGAAGCAGTGAGGAGGCTAGTATAGCAACCTGAGCAGGAAGGCATTTAGATCAGAACCAACATAGTGTTAGAAGAAAGACGAGGAGCAGATGATTATGAAAATATTAAGAAGATTGATTTCAGGACTTGGTGTCTGGTTGGGTAAAGAGAGAAGTAGTCAAAGGTGTTAACAAACCATTTTAGTTCCAGGGATGATGAGAGGAAATATTTTAAAAAATATATAGAAAAAATGAGGACATCTGGTTGAATTATAAATGGTGTCATCTAGCTACAACACTTTAAGTGGACTTGGTGGATAGATACATGGTTCTAAAGCTCTGAAAAAAAAGTTTGCAAAGGGACATTCAGGTGTCACGTGAATACCTAGCGTGCAAAAGCGTATGACTATATATCTAGGAGAGTTCCCTAAACAGTAAGTATATACCTAGAGGAGAAGAAAATTGAACTTTAGAGAACAAAGATATTAAATGAGCAAGTGAGCAAGGAAGAAACTCAGGAGGTTACACATACATCGCACATACACACGCATACACACATATGCACACACACAAGCACACATAGCATGGAAACGGATCAACCAGAGAATCAGATGAAAAGCAAGGAACCAGTGAAAAAAAGAAGAAAGTTTTACAAAGCAAGTAGAGAAACTGTTTTCGTTCACTCATTCATTCATTCATTCATTCTTCATTCATTCTTCATTCATTCATTCAATAATGCACTCATTGTATATCTGATGTGAGCCAGCATATTTCGCCCAGCAGAAAGGGGCTGTACAACACAGAAAGTCCTTACCCTCACCATGCCCTTGAATCACATTTGACATGAGCCTACTAAAGCCCGGCTACTTCAGGGTAAATAAGAGATACTGTGTTTACTTGCCTCTCTTGAATAAAAAAGTATCTCTATGGCCCTGCTTGAGATACTAATCTTAAAAATTGTTTAACACTTACTGAATATAAAACTCTAAGTTCATGAATGATGAGTTGAGCTGTGTCCCTTGAGCCCATTCCAGGTTGACTCATCACCCAAGAATTTAAATTCTTATCCAAGGTTCATTAACCTAAAAATACATTGTGAGAAATTATCCTTGCACAGGACTTTCAGACACTTTTGTCTGGAAAGCAAATATTGTGTTATAATGTTTTACCATTACTTCTAGCTCTGATAAAAAAACAAAAAAAATTTAAATTTAAAAATCAAAACTGAAAGAGAAATCTCAATTAGACATTATTTGTCACCCTCACTTTGCTTAGATATTTAAATATCTGGGAATTCACTTATCCCTGATATTGAGATAAAAATTTATCTTTATTCTGATTCCAAATAATCTGCTTCTTTTTTAAGACATAGAAAGTACCAAGATAGTATAAAAATTAGGACTCATTTAGCCATGTATACTTTGCACTGTGGGCCAATAAGCAGATCTTTATGTCACTTCTTGGTGCAATTATTGGACTTTGGCCCTACTTTGGGTGTAATGTTTTATTAATATAATATTAATGTTGTTTTAGAGATATCCACTCCTTTTATTTTAATATCTTGCTTTCTTCTCCCTTCTCAGATCTCCAACCCAGAACTTAGGAGAAAAATTGCTTTTTCCTCCTGAGATATATTTGTCCTACAGATGAAAGTGATTGGGCAGAGGATGGTCTGCCTGACACATTCTGAAATAGTAGCATTTCCGAGCACCTTTCCAGTTGTCACCATCTGTACCCTTCAGAAGTATGGTTTCAATTTTGCTCTTGAAATATGAGTCAGGCTATGTTGCCAACACATATTTTTCCCTGTCATAACATTTCACTTATTTTGTAGTCTGTAGACAGTTTATGGGTTGCATCTTTTCCCTAGTCTTATTGAAAATTGTATCTTCTTGCTCTTTGAATTCATTTTTCATTAGGGCAGGAAAATCAGATTCTGTGCCCAATAAACAGATGCATCTGGCCTGAGGATGTGTCATCAATGCTGAGAGCCACTCTCCTGGTTAAGAACAGCAGTTGGATCCTACTTAGGAGAGGTGACGATGGCAGTTACTATGACTTACTTTTGTAATCATTAATGATCTGTCCTTCACCCCGCCCCAGGAATTAATTAGGCATGTAATATGCAGGATAGAAACAACTTGAAGCAATGATTCACTGGATTGGGACTTATTCACTATCTTTTCATAGCAGTTTCCCAAGTTCACAGATCTGGGGTTAAAAGTTCCATTGGAAATTTTTCATGTCTTGAGTAGAGCACCCGGAGGAAGCTCATACAACGCCCTTAGCCTTCTGGTTCCATATTTCGCAAAATTTTATCACAAATTAGCATTTCATTAAAGTTAAAAATATTAGAGGCATTGATATGCTTTCTTAAGTTAAGCAAGATGATTCAAATCCAAGTGCCAAGACACCATCCTGGCTTTATTACCAAAACAATGCTTTTCTAGGTTACTCTCACCAAGGTAAGTACTTCTATTAAGATTGAGCCATTAGCCAGAAAAAGTAGTAGATCTCACTGTTTTAAAAAATGTCTATTATTTCAAGCAAAATGAAATTGTTTATCCTTTACAAGAGGTAATAAAGAAGGACATAAAGAAAGCAGATGAAATTTGATATCAGGTATAAACTGAACAATAAATCCCGGCATATCTTATAAGGAAATATAGCCAGGACCATATCAACGGGAAAAATAAAAACTAAGTGTAATAAATAATAAAAGAATCATCTTATTTTTATATAGCACATTGCATTCTGTACCGTAAAGATGATTATATCCTAAGTAAATCTTCAAAGTTGACCTCAAGAGTCATAACAGACACTATGCTGCTTAAAATAACAGGCAGTGAAAAAATATATGACAGTCAACTGTGTTTTTCGATTGAAAGAACATACATAAGGAAGGAGGCATTTGATTCAGTCAGTTTTGCATTTTGGTAAATAGTAGGATCTTGGAGGGCTGGGTGTTGTTACTAGAAGTTTGTTAAGATATGTTATGGATTCCCTCAGCTTAAAACATTAGTTTCCTAGCCCTGTGTCAAGTAGTGAGCAAACCACAAGTTCATCAACACCGAGGATGGGTATTTATGTTCAGGGGAGGGAAGGGCTGACAGTGGAAAGAGAAGGGGAAAAATGCGCTATCTGTTACAAATTCCTTTCAGCTTTGAACCCAAAATAATGTACGAAGAGATCATCAGCAAAACATGAATAGCAATAATCTTCTTAAAAAAAAAGAAAAAGAAACCAAGGGTAAAATGAACTGAATGAAAATGAAAATGGCTTGATATAGAAGAAAGTAGACACATTAAAATCAAGAGTAAAAATAATCAAATTGATGCCCCAGGTGCAGGGAAGGTAGAGAAATATTTTAGAGCTATAAGAAACATTCGAGAGCTGAATTAAACAGGCTAAATTAATCTTTGAGCAATTTTCTTACTGGAGAAGACAGTATTCATTTTTTTCACCTTAGTGAATTTATTAATCTCCCTATGGGCAAAAAAGTCATTTACATTTTTTAAGTACAGAAAGATCTGTGGATTTTTAAAGCAGCTTTATAAGAGAGGAGTTATCATTACAACTGTGTGAACAATTAGGTTTTCAACATTCTTTAAGTCTATAGTTGGTGATTTTACAAATCTTTGATACCAATTTCAATATTCACAGCATTGCTTGCCCTGGCAAAGTAAACAAAACAGAAGAGAAATTCAAGTAAAAGTTTAAAAGATCTTTTATTTATCATTAAATAAAATATGAATAAGTGATGCATTGAATTAAAGATATATTAATTCATTTTATATATAAATAGGAAGCATACTATGTTGTTTCAAAATTGCTAGAGGATTCCCACTCTTTCTATTTTACAAAAACTATCCATTTGATATCCTGTGCATACACACAGACACAATCCACACATACCCATCTTGAACACCTGAAGTACTTCTCTGTTTTGCCTCAGAAAAAAATAATTACACAATCTCCATTTTTGCCAAATTAGACTATTAGTTAAACTTCCAAATAAAAGACAGAAATAGTGCTTTAAAATTAAGAATTCAGACTCCATATACCTCCTGAAGTTAGTGGAACATAATGTTTCCAAATTCCCAGCAGGTATTAATCTTCAGAATTTGGAAACAAAGAATCAGAATTTGTGGGAATTTATGGTAATCCTGAAATCTTAGATTAGAAATAAAGCACTTCCAATGGTCTTTCTCTTTTTTGTTATTATAGAATTTTTTAAGATTTTTATTTATTTATTTATTTATTTGAGAGAGAAAGCATAAGTGAGGGAGGGACAGGGGGAGAGAGAGAAGCAGACTCCCCACTGAACACATAGCCTAATGTGAGGCTCCATCTGGGGCTTGATCCTAGGGCTCCAAGATCATGACCTGAGCAGGTCAGACACTTGACCGACTAAACCACCCAGGTGCCCCAATTATTATAGATATCTTTAAACAGTTGTTTAGTAAATAACAAATGTTACCTTTAATAACATTTCCAAAGAGCTGTCACCTATAGCAAATTTTCAAATAATGGAAAACTACCATGGACACTATTAGGTAGTTCCTAAATAACATAAGATTCACATTCTGTCAACAGCGTGCATTAAAATTTCCCATTGAAGGACTCATTTTGCTTCCAAATGTTATTTCTCTCAATTATTTCCAGTTGTTATTTCTTGGAATACTTCCAATAGAATTTATATAAAATGTGTGCCTAAATTCAACAGTATTCAATATACTGCAATGCCTCACCATCAGTGAGATAGGATCATGCACATACAGCTATAATATGGCACTAGTTATAAGTACACCAATGCAGGTGGGGCAGACTTCTTCTATCCTACCTGCTCCTGTGCTGGTGCAGGGAAATGTCAACGCTAACTTTTCACTTCATGGTGTGCATGTTTCCTGCTTTTGATTTTGACTTGACATCAGTGGATTCCTTCCAACCAGTAATGCCCTATAGATTATTAAACTTTAAATCTCACATGAAAACTGTAACACTTTTCTTCTTTTTTCTAGTCTGTGGTCTAATTTTCCTCAGGATTCAGCATTCAGAAAACATAAATTTCCAAAAAAAAAAAAAAAAAAACCCACTGGGCAGGGATTCCTACGTGGAAATGCTGGTTGTCGGTGTATGTATGTGCCTGTATGTAGGTAGTTATGTATTGAGTATGTCTAGTATGTTTTATTCCTCCAGAGTAACATTTTCTCTACTAATCATAGTGACAAATGGCCAACATGACACCTCCATACATTCCATTGCTGCCCAGTTATTTCACAAAAAAAGCTTGGTTAGCCTTTCTCACCTAAGATGGAATCATTTCTTACTTAATGTTAGAGAAAAGCTGGAATAAAAGAAAGAAAGGGATAGAGAGAGGAAGGAAATAAAGAAGGAAGGAAGGAAGGAAGGAAGGAAGGAAGGAAGGAAGGAAGGAAGGAAGGAAAGAAAGAAAAGAAAGAAAGAGAGAAAGTTTGAAAAGCTTTTTAGAAATTTATGTGTCATTATTTTGTTTTTTGAATTACCAAAGCTTTCAGAAGCACATTGATAAAGCTGGATGAATTGTACATATTTCTTAGACATTTTAGGTCATAGAACATCACATTTCATTGTATTTCCAATGATTGTATCCTTCATTACAAAAGTCATCATCAGAGGAAAGGCAAGATGGTGGAGAAATAAGAGACCCTGTTTCAAAAGTCTCCTGAAGTAAGCTGAACTATCTACCAAGACAATCTGAACACCCATGAAATCAGCCTGAGATATAAAACTACACACTTCTGGATCTCTACAGGGGCAGAAGAGCATCAGCAGAGAGGTAAAGCAGAGCAGGAGTGCTCAACTGATTTCAGAGCAGAAACAGAGGAGGATGGAGCCACCAGAAGTGACCTATTGGAAAGTAATACCCCAATATGAAAGTGCCCTGTGCTCAGGGACCAGCATCAACTTGCAGTCTGGTTAAAAGCACTCAAAATCAGGGATATAAAACTATGGTCCAGGGATAGAAAGCGCTCCCTGGCGCCACATATGGGAGGGAACCTGGCGGCGCGGAATATCTTTAAAACTGACACTTTTTTTTCACCGTTGTTTTTCCACTGCTTTTTTCCGCTGCTTGGGCCAGGCCTGCACAATCCGCAAAGGATTTGCAAGGAGGCAACTCTGCAAACTTCCGGGCGACCTGCTGGGCTGGGGATCTCAGTCCCCCCTGCGTGGGAGTGCACTACAGAGACTCTCTGGTCAGAGACAAGGTCTCATGATCCGAAATCAGTCACAGTTACCCTGGCGCAAGAGCAAGATGACAAGCGGGGGCCTCGGGCCCCATTCGGACTAGGGGCTGCGGGTGTGCAGGGGAAAGACAAAGAGGCAAATACGGAAAGTCAGTGTGCCCCGCACCATTCAGAGGGCTGCTAACTGAGACCTCTCTCTGAGACAGAGGTGGGGCGCAGACATCTTGCTCTGGCCTGACTTCCTGAAAAGCTGCAAAAAGCTGGAAGAACAAATCCTCCAGAGAACAAAAGCCTGAAAAACCTGGTTGCCATGGAGCCCAGCCCCTAGAAAGGAGGCAGGGAGACTCAACCCAGATAGAAGGGGCTGAGAAACAGCGCAGCAGGCCCCGCCCCCAGAAGGCAAGCCAGAAGCACAAGAGGACAGCACCCAAACTGTAAAACCCCAACATCAGGGGAAAGCCAATGGTACTACTCCTGGTACTAATCCAAAAGCTGTACGCTTTATAGATACAGCTTTTCACTTTATTTTCTTTTTAACTTTTTTCTATTTTTATTTTTAAAGTTTTCACTTTATTTTAAAAAATTCATTCTCATGGTTTTTGTTCTTTTATTTTTTTAACCCACTTATTATTACAATGTGATACCTAATACAACACTCCATAATAACTTTTTACATTGAACTTTTTTCAAACACATACCTTTGTTTTGTTGTTGTTGCTTCCTGTTTGTTTTTTTTCTGTTTTTTTTCCTTTTTTCTCTCTCCTTTATTCTTTTTTCTTTTAAATATACATATAGTTATAAGCTTCAAGGTAATCCTTCATTCCTATTCAATAGTACCCCTATATACAAACCAGTTTTAATTTCCCTTTATCTTTAGATAGTGGACTCCTCTAACAATAATAACAAGACACACCCAGGAGGATCTGAAATACTTTCCTTGCCCAAAACAAGGGTTCCCACTCACTTTCCCAACCTATTCTTCTGTCACTGTTTCTGTGTAATTGTTTTTGCCTTTGTAATATATAAATACTGGGGGAGTCCTTTAGGTTGGGTTTAGCATTTTTGTCTCTTTAATTTTCTTTTATTTTTGATGGTCTTTTTCTTTACTCTGTTGTAGTTTTGTACCACATAAATCCTACCATTGGGACTCATTCTGGCTGGATTGTTTCTTGTTTCTTTTCTCTTTTTCTCTCTCTTTTTTCTTTCTTCTTCTTTTTTGGTGGTGACTTCTGATTGCTCCAAAATCTTCCAATGAGCAACTCACTGGATAGTGGTTGATATATTCAGCTATGCATCCCCTCAACCTCCCCTCACCAAAATGACTTGGAGAAAGAACAACCAACAGAAGAAAAACCCAGCGGCTGCAACCCCTGACACAGAATTAATGGAAATGAACATAAACAATATGACAGAAATGGAATTCAGGGTAGCAATCATCCAAGCAATGGCTAACTTGGAAAAGAACATTAGTGGCAAGATAGAAGCTCTCAGGACAGAAGTGATAGCCAAACTGGCAGAGGTTTTAAACGGCTATTAATGAGATGCATCTAATTTAAATATGCTAACAGCCAGGGTAGGTGAAGCTAAAGATCATGTTAGTGATTTAGAAGACAGATGGATTAAGAAGGAGGAACAAGAGAAGTCTTGAAACAAATAGCTAAAATCCCATGAAAATAGAATTAGGGAAATAAATGATGCCACAAAACACTCCAACATCAGAATTATTGGAATTCCTGAGGAAGCTGAGAGAGATAGAAGCCTAGAAGATATAGTTGAACAAATCATGGGTGAAAATTTTCCTAATCTGGGGAATGAAACAAGCGCTCATCTCCTAGAGGCAGAAAGGACACCCCACTAGATCAGTGAGGCCAGAAAAACCTCCAGGCACATAACTGTGAAATTCATGAATCATAAATTCAAAGAATATGTCTTAAGGGAAACTAGGGGGAAACGATCCCTTACATACAGAGGGAGACCATCAGAATAATGTCAGACCTATCCACAGAAACCTGGCCAGCCAGAAAGGGCTGGAAAGACATATTCAGGAAATTACATGAAAAAAATATGTAACCAAAGATAATGTACCCAGCAAGGTTGACATTCAAAATGGGAGGAGAGATAAAGAACTTCCAGGACCACCAAGGTCTAAAAGATTATGCGACCACCAAGCCAGCACTACAAGAAATACTAAGGGGGGGGTTCCATAAAGGAGAAACAAACCCAAGAGTGACACCGAATAGAAATTTACAGAAAACATCTATAGAAATATGAACTTCACAGGCAACATGATGTCAATAAAAACCTATCTATCAATAATCACTCTCAATGTGAATGGCCTAAATGCTCAAATAAAAAGGCACAGGGTGGCAGACTGGATAAAATGACAAGTCCCGTCCATGTGCTGTTTACAAGAGACACATTTTGAATCTAAAGACACTTCCAGATTGAAAGTGAGAGGATGGAAGACCATCTTTCATGCCAATGGACCTCAGATCAGATAAATTAGATTTTATATCAGATAGTGATTCTCATATCAGATAAATTAGATTTTAATCTAAAGACTGTAGCCACAAACACAGAAGGACACTACATCATTCTCAAAGGGTCTATACACCAAGAAGATCTAACAATTGTAAATATTTATTTACACCCACCCAACATGGGAGCAGCCAACTACATAAGCCAACTGTTAAGCAAAATAAAGAGTCATATTGATATGAATACATTAATTGTAGGAGATCTTAACACTCCACTCTCAGCAATGGACAGATCATCTAAACAGAAAATCAACAAAGAAACAGGATCCTTGAATGATAATTGGACCAGTGGATCTCATAGATATATTCAGTACATTCCACCCTAAAACAGCAGAATTATTCATTCTTCTCAAGTACACGTGGAACTTTCTCCAGAATAGACCACATACTAGGTCACAAATCAGGGCTCAACTGATACGAGGAGATTGAGATTATTACCTGCATATTCTCTGACCATAATTCCTTGAAACTGGAATTCAACCACAACAAAAATTTCAGAAGAAAATCAAAAACTTGGAAGCTTTTAGCTATCCTGCTCAAGAATCTCTGGATCAACCAGGAAATCAAAGAAGAACTGAAACACTTCATGGAAACCAATGAAAATGAAGATACATCAACCCAAAACCTATGGGATACAGCAAAGGCAGTCCTAAGGGGGAAATACATAGCCAAACAAGCCTCACTCAAAGAAAATTGAAAAATCCTGAATACATCAACTCTCATTACACCTTAAAGAACTGGAAAATCAACAACAAATTAAACCAACCCCACACACAAGGTGGGAAATAATTAAGATTAGAGCAGAGATCAAAGAATTAGAAACTAGAGATACAGTAGAACATATCAATGACTGGTTCTTTAAAAGAATTAATAAGCTCAATAAACCATTGGCCAAACTCATTCAAAAGCAAAGGGAGAAGACCCAAATTAATAAAATTATGAATTAAAGGGGAGAGAGCATGACAAACACTAAGGAAATAGAAACAATCATCAGAAATAACTATCAACCATTATATGCCAATAAGTTTAACAACCTAGAAGATATGGATGCATTTCTGGAAACCTATACACCTCCAAGACTGAAACAGAAAGAAATTGACAATCTGAATAGATGAATATCTAGTAATGAGATTGAAGCAGTGATCAAAAACCTTCCAAAAAACAAGAGCCCAGGACCAGAGGGATTCCCTGGGGAATTCTGCCAAACATTCAAAGAAGAAATAACACCTATTCTCCTGAAGCTGTTAAAAATAAAAACAGAAGGAAGCCTTCAGGACTCTTTCGATGAAGCAAGCATTACTCTAATCCCTGAACCAGACAAAGGCCCTATCAAAAAGGAAAACTTCAGACCAATACCTCTGATGAATATGGATGCCAAAATTCTTAACAACATCCTTGCTAATAGGATTCAACAATGCATTAAAAAGATTATCCACCAAGACCAGGTGGGGTTTATCCCAGACATGCAAAGTGGTTCAACACTCACAAATCAATCAACGTGATACAACAAATCAGTAAGAGAAGAGAGAAGAACCACATAGTACTCTCAATTGATGCAGAAAAAGCATTTGACAAAATACAACATCCGTTCCTGATTAAAACTCTTCAAAGTATAAGGATAGAGGGAACATTTATCAACCTTATAAAATCTGTCTGTGAAAAACCCAAAGTGAATATCTCTCTCAATGGAGAAAAACTAACAGCCTTCCCTCTGAGATCAGGAACAAGACAAGGATGACCACTCTCATCACAATTGTTCAGCATAGTGTTTGAAGTCCTAGCAACAGCAATCAGACAACAGAAATAAATAAAAGTTTTCAAATTGGCAAAGAAGAAATCAAACTCTCTCTCTTTGCAGATGACATGATACTCCATATAGAAAACCCAAAAGACTCTATTCCCAAACTGCTAGAACTCATACAACAATTCAGTAATGTGGCAGGATACAAAATCAATGTGCAGAAATCAGTGGCGTTCTTATACACTAACAATGAAAATATAGAAAGGGATGGGACACCTGGGTGGCTCAGTTCGTTAAGCGACTGCCTTGGGCTCAGGTCATGATCCCAGAGATCGGGGATTGAGTCCCACATCCGGTTCCCTGTTTGTCGGGAAGTCTGCTTCTCCCTCTCTCACTCCTCCTGCTTGTATTCCCTCTCTGGCTGTTTCTCTCTGTCAAATAAATAAAATCTTAAAAAAAAAGAAAGAAAGGAAAAAGAAAATATAGAAAGGGAAATCAGAGAATCGATTTTGCTTACTATAGCACCAAAATCCTAGGACTAAGATACCTAGGAATAAACCCAATCAAGGAACAAGGACAAAGGGCTGGTATCCAAGATTTATAAAGAACTATTCAAACTCAACACCCAAAAAGATGATCACATCAAAAAATAGGCAAGAGACATGAACAGGCATTTCTTCATAGAAGACATACAAATGGCTAACAGACACATGAAAAAATGTTCATCATCACTAACTATCAGGGAAAGTCAAATCAAAACCACATTGAGATACCACCTTTCACTAGTCAGAATGGCCAAAATTAACAAGACAGGAAACCACAAGTGTTGGAGAGGCTGTGGAGAAAAAGGAACCCTCTTACACTGTTGGTGGGAATGCAAGTTGGTGCAGCCGCTTTGGAAAACAGTGTGGAGATTCCTTAAAAATTAAAAATAGAGCTACCCTATGACCCTGCTATTGCAGTACTGGGTATTTACCCCAAAGATACAGATGTAGTGAAAAGAAGGCCCATGTGTACACCAATGTTCATTGAGTAATGGACACAATCGCCAAACTGTGGGAAAAGTCAAGGTTCCCTTCAGCAGATGAATGGATAAAGAAGATATGGTACATATGTACAATGGAATATTATGCCTCCATCAGAAAGGATGAATAACCAACTTTTGTAGCAACATGGACCAGATTGGAAGAGATTATGCTGAGTGAAATAAGCCAAGTAGAGAAAGTCAAGTATCACATGGTGTCACTTACTTGCAATACATAAGGGGTAATATAGAGGACAGTAGGTGAAAGAAAGGAAATGGGAAGTAGGGTAATTCAGGGAGAGAAACAAAATATGAGAGACTTTGGACTCAGAAACAAACTGAGGGTCTTGGAGAGGAGGGGCTGGAGGGATGGGAGAGCCTGGTGGTGGGTACTGCAGGCAAGTATTGCATGGAACGCAGGGTGTGGGGCATAAACAACGAATCTTGGAACACTGAAAATAAATAAATTAATTAATTTTTTAAAAGTCATCATCAAACTATAATAATAACATCAATGCCAATTTTATAAAATTTTGCAGAAGGCCTTTGAATGGTATTGTGTGTGTGTGTGTGTGTGTGTGCACGCGCGCATGTGTGTTTTCAAATTGGGGCTCGACTTCTTGAAATATCACAACATCATGATTTCAGAAAAAAAATAAATTCACAAGTTTCTGTATTTTTTATGTGAAGTTTATGTGAAGTTTTCTTATTTTATACAGGATGATTTAAGGAATTAAGATTGCATGAAATAAATAAAGCCCACCTAGGTCAAGTTTGGGATACAAAATTCTAGGTTGCAGTCTCTGTGAACATGATCACCACTGCACATACCACATGAGATCTATAGTTTGTGAGAAATGACAAGTTAAAAGTCAAGGCCAGGAGAAAGTAGAGGACAAGATGTTTTAAGTGAGGAGCTTGCCATATAATTCCACTGCATGAGGAATGGTACAGAGCTACCAACATGCCTTCATGATTGTAGAACACTGTAAATGACCTTAGGACAATTATGCTTATCTCATTTGTTTTATATACAATAAGGCAGTAATTACAGTTTGGCAATAATAATTCCTCCTCAATTTCAACTTCTGATGTTTAAGCCAGTTCATTACATTCTAGATGTCTTTTCCCATTTTGATGGTGACATATAGGTTACAATGTAGGAAGATGGAAGCACAAAAAAAAAAAGCACAATTTTGATTTCTATTTTCATAAGTACCAACTGATATCCTATGTTCTTTTCTGAAATGAAAAAATCATCTGCTGGGAAAGTGTAACCCTTTCCCTTGCCTTTTGGGTGTCAATGCTTTGAGATAATAATACTTTCCAGTGTGAACTCGGGAAATGCTCAATAAAATGTGTCCATTCCTGTAGGCAGATGGATGAAAAAAAAAAAACAAACCAACTCAAATGTAAACCACATGCTCACAAAAACTTACATTGCAGAAGGTGAATGTCTTTTAAAAATACTTGGCACATACTCTGAGGCAAGCAACTAAAACAGAGATAGAATTCCCATTGAAAGGTCCATATGTGATGACTCTGACCAAACCTTATTACAAAAACTACTTAAATAAGATTGTGTTCAAGCTCCATAATGAGTTTATGTAAAGTGATAGTAATTTCCTCTCAGATGTTATTCACATAGTTAGTAAAGTGCATCCAATTGCGTGTGCAAAAAATGATCTGTTTCTAAATCACCAATGGGAGTAATCTCTGGCATCAATGTACACTTTGCATTCAAGCAAAGCTTGAGTATGAGAAAGAGGATTCAATTAGAGCACTGTTCATAGAGGGTCTACTAGAATATTCTGCCAAATCACAGAGGTCTGTTGATGTCTCAAGGTGCTAGAGAACCATGTGTAAGGCAATGATGAGTCAGGTGTTGTTATGGGTTAAATTGTGCCGCCCCCAAATTCACATGTTGATTCCTTCACTTGAACTACTTCAGAAGGTGATTATATTCAGAGATAGTGCTTTTAAATAAATTATGAAACTAAAACAAGGCCATTAACATATGCCCTAATTTGATTTGACTGGTGTTCATAAGGAGAGAAAATTTGGACAGAGGGAGACACAAGAGATGTATGCACACAGAGAGAAGACCATGTGAGAACACAGTCAGAAGTTAGCTATCTGTGAGCCAACAAAAGACACCTCAGGAAAAACCAAACCTGCTGACACCTTGCTCTTGGACTTTCAGACTGCATAACTGTGGAAAAACACATCTCTGTTGGTTAAGCCATCAAGTCTGTGGCAGTTTGTTACAGCTGCCCTAGCAAATGAATACATCTGTATTTGGCAGATAGTTTACAAGAAAACAACCATGTTTGTGCATCTATCTACTTTTAGCAATTGAGTCGGTAGAAGTGGTAGATCAAGATTCAGGATTGCTGAACAAGAAGCATGAAACCTCAGAAAGAAACTCTCTGAATATATCAGTTGAAATTTGTTTTTCTTAAGATCATTGCTAGTCAGATTTTAATAGTTGGGAGCAGATGGTTAAGGTTAGTGATATTTTCAAAGGATTACTATTAGAATAGGATAATTTGTACTCCCCAAGGGGGGAAAAATAGTTCTGCCCAAAACTCTGGAGAAGTAAAAAAATTATAAGAAAATGAAGCTTCAGAATACTTTAACACGTGAAAGGTTTCTGACTTTTCACTTTCTGATATAGAAGACAGATGTCTGCCAACAGTCAGAGAAGCATAAAATGAGAAAAGGAAGCATATTTTAAAATAGGTACATTGTGGGGCCCCTGGGTGGCTCAGTCATTAAGCATCTGCCTTCAGCTCAGGTCATGATCCCAGGGTCAAGCCCACATCGGGCTCCCTGCTCTGTGGGAAGCCTGCTTCTCCCTCTTTCACTCCCCTGCTTATGTTTCCTCTCTAGCTATATTTCTCTCTGCCAAATAAATAAATAAAATCTTTTTAAAAATTTTAAAAAATAAAAATAAGGGGCGCCTGGGTGGCTCAGTTGGTTAGGCAACTGCCTTCGGCTCAGGTCATGATCTCAGAGTCCTGGGATCAAGCCCCGCATCGGGCTTCCTGCTCAGTGGGAGGCCTGCTTCTCCCTCTCTTGCTCCCCCTGCTTGTGTTCCCTCTATAGCTGTGTTTCTCTCTGTCAAATAAATAAAATCTTAAAAAAAATAAAAATTAAAAATAAAAATAAAAATAAAAGATTAATCTGGGATGCCCAGGTGGCTCAGTCAGTTAAGTGTCTGCTTAGGGCTTGGGTCATGATCCCAGGTCATGATTCAATCCCACATTGGACTCCATGCTTGGTGAGGAGCCAGCTCCTTTCTGTGGGTGGTGCTTCCCCTACTTGTGCATGCTTTCTCTCTCTCTCTCTCTCTCTCTCTCTCTCTCTCTCTCTCTCTCTCCCCAACAAATAAATAAAATCTTTAAAGAAAAATAAAAATCAATAAACGCATTAAATAAAAGATGAATCCATTTTGAGTGAAGAGTGTGATGAGTTTGACAAATGTAACCATCATCACAGTAAGATTTATAATTTTAGAAAACTCTTTTGTGTCTTCCCCAGTCATCATAGCCCACCGCTGGCCCTAGTTAACCATTGATGTGCTTTCTATCATTACACATTAGATTTTTTATTTCTAGATTTTCATATAAAAAGAATTATCCATTATGCAGTTTTGTGTTTGGATTTTTCACTTTGCATACATTTTTGAGATCCTCCATATTGTTGCATGAATCTATAGTTTGTTCCTTTTTATTACTGAATGATACCTTATTGTATGGATATTACCACAGTTTGTATATTCATTCACCAGCTTATGGACATGGATTTCTGACAATTTCAGGCTATAATGAATAAAGCTACTAAGAATATTCATTTGCAAGTGTTTATGCAGATATATATTTTTGTTTCTCTTTGGTAAATATCTAGAAGTGGAATTCTTAGATCATATGGCAAATGTCTGGCTAATATTAAAGAAACTACCAGTTTCCCAAAGTGAGTACATTATTTTACCTTCACACCAGAAATGTACAAAAGCTTCAAAAGCCAACATTTTTTATTACTAATGTTTTTCATTTCAGCCATTCTAGTTGTGAGTATTGGAATCCCATTCTGTGTGGGATTTGCGTTTTTCTGATGTTGAATATCTTTTCATGTGCTTATTGGCCATTTGTAGATCAGCATTTTTGAAACAACTGTTCAAATCTTTTGCTCTATTTTATTGAGTTGGTTTTCTTCTTAGTATTGAGATGTTAAACTTATGGCTACAAGTCTTTGGTCAAATATTATGTATTAGAGGTATTTTCTCATGCATTTTCTACTGTGGCTTTCCTTTTCATTCTCTTATTGAAATCTTTCAAAGAGCAAATATTTTTAATTTTTTTTAAGATTTTATTTATTTACTTGACAGAGAGAAACACAGCTAGAGAGGGAATACAGCAGGGAGAATGAGAGAAGGAGAAGCAGGCTTCCTGCTGATCAGGGAGCCTGATGTGGGGCTCAATCCCTGGTCTCCAGGATCATGACCTGAGCTGAAGACAGTCGCTTAACCAGCTGAGCCATCCAGGTGCCCCCAAAGATTTTTAGTTTTGATCATGTCCAATTTAACATTTTTTTCTTAATGGTTAATGCATTTTATGTCTTAAAATATTTGCTTTTCTCAAGGCTGAAAAGATGTTCTTCTATATTTTATTTTAGAAATTTTCATTTTAACTTTTACACTTAGGCCTATGATTCATTTCAAGTTAATTTAAACATATGTCATGAAATAAGAGTCAATGTTCTTTTTCTCCTGTTCCAATATCACTTGTTAAAAAGTAGATTATTTCTCCATAGATTGCATTAATATTCTGGGTCATAAATCAATGTGCCCTATATGTGTGATATACTTCTGGACTTTCTAATCTATACCACTTCTTTATATGTCTATGTGCCAAGGCCACCCTCATAATTACTGCCCTTTTGTTTAATGAGAGACATGCATAACCACTCTTTTTCCTCAGTTATCTGAAGCAGAATAGTTGCGAGTTATCCAGTTATCTGGGGACAGATTTGGAAACAACTTCAAATTAAAGGGAAAACCCTAATTTCCTCAAAATTCCTGTAAATAGAAAAATAAAGGTGTCACTTCCTTATTCCCAGCTCTAGAACCAAGGTTTATGGGGACAGTTAAGTGGAAAGTGTGTAAAAAAGAGGAAATGATAGCATGGGGCCTAGAGATGAGTGAATATAGAGAAATTCATTCCCAAAAGAATACCATTTGTAGTGGAAAACACTTGAAACACATCTGAGTTGTGGTCTGAGAGCTATGGGGAATTTACAATAAAGTGAAATTATATTTAAATTGCAAGAAGTCCAGAGCAAAAGAGATTTAAATGAAACATTAATAAGGAACAAGAAGAAAAAGCCAAACGAGTGAAAAAGTAATTTGAAAAGTGCAAAGAATCACAAAGAATGTGCTAGAAATAGAAGATAGACAAAGAAGATATAAAACATATATATAATTAACCATGGAAAAAAGGAAGAGAACAATGAAGGATACCTAATATTTAAAATTATTAACCTAAGAAGAAATAAATTTGTTATCCTAGAAAACTTTCTGGACATAAAAGAAGACAAACCTATGTATTGAAAGCCTTCATTGTATGCCTGAGAAAATTGATGTATACTGATAAAACTATAATAAACTTTAAATAAAATTCAAGATTGAAGAAAAAAACCTTCAGGGGATCCAGGGGGAAAAAAATAGTCATGTGTAAAGAGAAGAAAATCCTGTTTACAAGACTTATGAGCAACCACATAGGAAGCAAGAAAACGTGGAGCAGCATTTGAAAGAAAGTCTAAAAAACAAAGTGAGAATCAATGAATTTTATATCCAGCTAAGCTATTATTATTTACCAAAGAAAATCAATCTGATGACTACTGACTTCTTAACAACTGCTTATGCAGCACTACAAGAATGGAACGACGCTTACAGAAACAGTAAGATAAAGTTGGAACCAAGGATTTTACATCCTGCTAAGCTATTCTTCAAGTGCCAAAGCCACAATAAAGTAGTTATAAACCTGTCAGATCTCAAGAAATACTCTATTCATGAGCCTATCCTGAGAAACCCACACAAGGATAAGCCTCATCCAAGAGATTACTGAGAAATTTCAACAGAGGACAGATGAATTTAGTTACAAATCCCTTTAAGACAAAAAGTTACAAGGCAAAGGAAGAAAATAATGTGTAAATATTATATATCCTGACAAAGTAAAAGTGAAATAACTTAAAATGAAAGAAGAAAAAAAGGAAGAAAGTAAAAAAAAAGTTAATTGTTACATAGGTAAGAGGTAGAAGTCAAAAGATAAAATTTGAAGTCAAACACTAAACAATAAGGGCTTCTGGGTGGTTCAGTTGTTTAAGTGTCTGACTCTTATTCTTGGCTCAAGTAATGATCTCATGGGTTGTGGAATCAAACCTTGCATTGGGCTCTGTGCTTAGCGGGTAGTCTCCTTGAAGATTCTCTTCCTCTGCCTCTCCCCTACCTTGTGCACTGGTATGTGCTTGCTCTCCTCTCTTTCTCTCTCTCAAAAATAAATAAACATTCACCAAAAAAAAAAAAATGGAAGGAAAAGTAAATAAACAGATACAAAGGTAGCCACTTCAATAAAGTTTTAAATATTAAAGTACCAAGAGAAATTTTTAAAGAGTAAATAAAATAAATCACAAAGAGCAAAGAATACAGTAAGTACATTATACATACATAAGTGTAACAAAAATAATATTACATAATTTATCACAAATAATCTTGTCAACTAATACAAATAGACTTAATCTTTTAAAGAGATTCTCAAATAGGTTCATAAAGCAAAACTCAAGGCTCTATTACATACAAGAGGGATACCTAAAAACGTAACTCAAAAGACATTAAAAGAAGAGTAAATATATACTTGGAAACTGGAAATAATAAGAGAAAATTTGACAGCATAAAATTCAGACCAGAAAGCATAAAAACACTGTGAAAGGTTACCCCATAAGGCTAAAAGTAAATTTATTATGAAGATCTAACAGTCACACACCAAAATAATGCAACAATCTTCTTTATAAATCAAAAGCAATAAATGAATGAAGAAGAAATGGACAGAAAGCCACAAAAAAATCAATTTTACAAAATCCTCCTAACAAAATTTGAAGACCAGATGGCTTAACTGATCAATTCTACCAAAGAAAAATTAATGTTAATCTTTCTCAAATTCTTCAAAAGAGAAGACGAAGAAGAAGAAGAAGAAGAAGAAGAAGAAGAAGAAGAAGAAGAAGAAGAAGAAACACTTTCAAACTCTTTTTGTAAAGCCAGTAATAACTTGATATCAAACCAGACAAGACCATAAGAAAATAAGTATCCCTGTTGAACACAGATGCAAAAATCCTCAACAAAATAATAGTAAAGCAAATTTAATAATACATTAAAGAGATCATACACTATGATCAAGTGGGAATTATTCCAGGGGTGCAAGGATGGTCCAACATCAGCAAATAAATCAATGTCATACACCACTTTAGCAAAATGAGGGAAAATAATCATATGATCACCTCCATAGATGCCGAAAGAGCATTTGACAAAATCCAGTATCTTTAGTGATAAAAACTCTCAACAAAGTAGGTATAGAAGGAATGTACTTCAACATAAGAAAGGCCATATGTGACAAGCCCACAGCTAACATCACACTCAATGGTGAGAAGCTGAAAACTTTTCCTCTAAGACCAGGAACAAGGATAACCAGCTAGAACAGGTACCAGAAAACATTTTCTAAAGAGTCAGAGAGTAAATATCTTGCCCTTATGGACTGAAAGTTGAAACTGAGGATTTCCCTAAGTACTTGTATAATGGCAGAAAATTAATTTCCACAAAAATTTTATTCATTAAATTCAAAATATAATAATTAGTAGAGCTTTTGTAATACAAGTTGCATACAGATTGAACATAGGTTCTCCTATTAGGAAAATAGAATTGTTTTTGTGTAGACAACTTCTCATTTAATTAGTTAGTGATCTCTGTCATGAAAATCTATTGGAAATGTTAAAGTGTTTTCCAGAAAATACCTGTTGGCAAATAATGCAGCCAGTACCATGCATTTTCAAAGCCTGGTAAATTTTCCAACTAAATGTTTTATTATCCCCACATATTTTTACCACCATCAGATGCAACACATCTTCACAAAATCCACTTTAGGCTGTACTAAATTAGAGTTTTCTTAAATATTTGAGTTATTTGATAATATCTTTGAAAATATTTTTGCTTATAGTTCCATGCAGACTATTCACAGAAGTTCATTCTTCAGTCATCTCAAACTTGGCATTCATCCTCAAGCAAACAGCAATTGAGACTTATTAGGAATATTTCTAAGTGCATTGAGTCAAGAAAAGTCTTCAAATTAATTTGCCTTAGTTCTTTTACTTAAAATTTGGAAATGTAGAGTCACAGGAAGTTGTAAAGACAATATAGTTAGATCCCATGTACTTTTCATCCTATTTCCCCCAAAAGTTATATCTTGCATAGTTATGTTGCATGTAATACCAAGAAAGTAATATTGGTGCAATATTTATCAATCTATTATGTGGGTTAAACTCAAGCAACCACGACTATGCAATCAAATATACAGCTATTACATCACTAGAAAAATCGCCCCCATGCTATCCCTCAAAAGTCACACCATCACACCATCTCTAACTTCCAAGAACCATTACACTCTTTCCCATATGTATAATTTTGTAATTTAAAAAGTGTTATGTAAATAGCATGTGTCCTGTTGAGATTGGGTTTTCCCCCCACTGCATAATGCCCCTGAAATATGGTTTGTTCATTTTTTTTTAAGATTTTATTTATTTTTGACAGAGAGAAACACAGCCAGAGGGGGAACACAAGCAGGGACAGTGAGAGAGGGAGAAGCAGGCTTCCTGTCGAGCAGGAAGCCGGATGTGGGACTCCATCCCGTGTCTCTGGGATCATGACCTGAGCTGAAGGCAGTCACCCAACCAACTGAGCCACCCAGGCGCCCCTGGTTTGTTCATTTTTAATGTTGTAGATTCATATGGCTATGCCACACTTTGTTCAACTATTGAGAGATACTCGGCTTTTCCCAGGGTTTGGCTCTTGCAAATAAAGCTGCTATGAACAATTGTGTATAGATTTTTAGGTAGACTTAAATTTTCATTTTGGTGTGATAAATGTTCAGGAATTCATTTGCTGATGCATATAGTGAGTGAATGTTTAATTAAAAAAAAAAGACTGTCAGAATATTTTCCAGAGTGGATATGTATCATTTTCCATACCCCACCAACAAAGTATGAGAATTTGAGTTTCTCCACATCCTTATCAGCCTTTGGTGTGGTCACTATTTTTAATTTTAGTGGGGGTTTTTTTGTTGTTTTTTGGGTTTTTTTAAAGATTTATTTATTTATTTATTTGACAGAGAGAAACACAGCGAGAGAGGGAACACAAGCAGGGGGAGTGAGAGAGGGAGAAGCGGGCTTCCCTCCGAGAAGGGAGCCCGATGTGGGACTCAATCCCGGGTCTCCGGGATCATGACCTGAGCCGAAGGCAGTCGCTTAACCAACTGAGCCATCCAGGCGCCCCTAATTTTAGTTGTTTTAATAGGTGTGCAATGATTTCTCATTGCACTCTTCATTTGCATTTCCCTAATGATTAATAATAAACATGTTTTTTAAAGATTTTATTTATTTATTTGACAGAGAGAGAGATCACCGGCAGACAGAGAGACAGGAGGAAGCAGGCTCCCTGCTGAGCAGAGAGCCCAATGCCGGCCTCAATCCCAGGACTCCAAGATCACAATCGGAGCTGAAGACAGAGGCTTTAACCCACTAAGCCACCCAGGCACCCAGTATTAAACATTTTTTAATGTACTTATTTGCCACCTGTATATCCTCGTCAGTGAAATGTCTCTTCACATTCTTTGTCTGTGTTCTGATTGGATTGTTGGCTTTTTTTCGCTTTTTTTTTTTTTGAGCTCTTGTGATACATGGTATTCATATGTTTTCTTCCAGTCTGTAACTTGTCTTTTAATCATATTTACAGTCTTTCATAGAGTAAAAGTTTTTCATTTTAATGAAGTCTGATTTTATTCTCTTCGGGAGTATGCCTTTGGTATTGCATCAAAACTCATCACCAGGGCTACCTGTTTCACCCAGTTGGTAGGCTATGTGACTCTTGGTCTCGAGGTTTAAGTTCAAGCCCCCCTTGGGCTTAGAGCTTACTTTAATAAAAACAAACAAACAAACAAGAAACACTCTTCACCAAACCCTATTTCTGAAAGATTTTTGTCCTATGTTATCAACTAGAAGTTTTACAATTTTATGTTAACATTTAAATCTATGATACTTTTGACTTAATTTTACATAAGGTGTGAGGTTTATATCAAAATTTAATTTTTTGCTATAAATATCTGATTACTTAAAACTATTTTTGCAAAGACAATTAAATCTCCATTGAATTGTTTTTACATCTTTGTCAAAAATCCATTGGCCATACTTGTATGGAGCTATTTCTGGGTTTTTATTGTTTGGTTAGTGTGTGGGTGTGTGTAGGGGGGGTGGGTATGTGGGTGTATAAATTCAATTTTATTAGTAGTTTGGGGGCCGTTCTTTGAATGAGTTGAAGTGATTTACACTTTTCAAGAAATTAGCCCATGTCTTGTAAATTGCCAAATGCACTATGTATAAAGTTACTCAGAGTATTCTATTACTATCCTTTTGATGTGAGCAAACTCTGTAGTATGATCCTCTGTTTCAACCTGATAATAGTAATTTCTGTCTTGTCTCCTTTTTTTGTCAGTCTTGTGGGAGTTTATCATTTTAAATAAAAACTTTTGTTTCATTGACTTTTTCTATTGTGTGTCCATTTTTAATTTTATTGATTTCTGTATTTTTTCCTCCCCTCAATTATGAGTTTATTTTGCTATTCATCTAGTCTTATAAACTGAGACTTTAGATTATTGATTCGAGATTTTCTTTTCTATGTAATAAGTATTTAGTGCTATAAATTTCTACTTCAGCACTGCTAGAGCAGTGCCCCACAATTTTTTGATAAGTATTGCTTTCATTTCCACTAAGTTAAATGTATTTGTAATTTGTCTCAAGACTTCCTCCTTGACCAATAGATAGTTTGAAAGTGTGCTATTTTATTTTCCAAATGTTTGGATACTTTCCTGATCTCTTTCTGTTCTTGATTTCTAGTTTGATTACATTGTGATTAGAGAACACACTCTGTGTGATCTCAGTTCTTTTAAATTTGTCGAGGTTTGTTTTATGGCCCAGGATAATATCTTGGTATTTGTTCCATGGATGCATGAAAATAATATATATTCTGCTGTTATTGGATAGAATGCTTTATCAGTATGGATTAGCTCCTGGGTTTTTTAGTCTTTTTTTTTTTTTTTTTAGTCTTTTGAGCTCTTCTATCCTTGATGACATGCAGTGTTGTTCTTTAATTGGTTGTTGAGATGGGGTATTGAACTTTCCAACTGTAATTATAGATTTGTCCTCTCCCTTTATTTCTATTGGATTTTGCTTCACATGTTTTGAAGTTCAGCTTTTGGTGCATACAGATTTAGGATCCCTGTGCCTTCATGAATTTACTGTCTCTCTGGAAATTTTCTTTGCCCTGAAATTCACTTAGTCTAATATTAATATAGCCACTCCTCTTTTTTTTATTAGTGTTTGCATAGCATATCCTTTGTTTTCAACCTACTTACACCACATTTGATGTGAGTTTCTTACAAACTACCTGTAGTGAGGTCGTAGTTCTTCTTGTTTTTGTTTTTTTAAATCCATCATGCCAATTTCTGTCTTTTAATTGGTGTACTCAAACTATATACATTTTATGTAATTAGTGATATGTTGAGACTTAATTGTCATTTTATTTTTGTTTTGTTTGTTCTGTTTTTCATTTCTGTTTCTTGTCACTTGAATGTTTTTAGAAATACATTTCAATGTATCTGTAGTGTTTAATAGTATCTGTTCCCTTAACAATATTGGTAATATTCTAGATATTATATTGTGCATGTATATCATGGTCTACTAGTGTTGACATTTTCTCAGTTTGAGTAAAGCATAGAGACTCTAACTCCCTTTATGTCTATTTATCTTTCCCCTTCTATAATACAATTGTCTGCCATTTTTCTTCTATATAAACAAAAGACCACATTCAATAGTGTTATAAATGTTGTTTCAAATATGAAAAATAATAATAAAAATGTGAGAGAAGAAGGAATGCTTATCATAATATCTTCTCTTTTTTTTTGCTCATCCTTTTCTTTCTTCTCTCCTGATGTCACCTGTGTCAAAAGATTCCTTCTTTTATATTTCCTTTCTGTTTAGATGACTTATTTGATATATTCTTTCACAAAAGGTCTGTGGACAACAAATTCTCTTGGTCTTTCTTTTGATGTAAAAATATCTTAATTTTGGGACACCTGGGTGTCTCAGGTGGTTAAAAATGTCTTAACTTCCTGAGAATATTTTAGCTGGATATAGAGTTCTGGGTTGACAGTTCTTTCCACACTTGAAAAGTGTTACACTACCTTTTTCTAGCCTCCCTGGTTCCTGATTAAAAAACTATCTGCTGTATTTCAAATTATTTGCAGTGTTGCTCTCTGGCTGCCTCCAAAATGTTTTCCTTTGCCTTTAACTCAGAAGTTTATGATATATTTTTGGGTTTATCCTGTTTGGAATTCACTCAGATTCTCTAAGTTGATGTCTTCTGCCCTATTTGGAGAAATTTCATCCATTATTTCTTTGAATTCTTTTTTAGCTCTGTCCTCTTTCTCCTCTCCTTCTGGAACATTGATGACATGAATGTCAGATCATTTTTTTTTAATGGTCCACAGGTCCCTAAGTCTCTGTTCACTTTTATTTTCAGTCTATTTTCTTTCTCTTATTGAGGTTGGTAATTTCAATTGTTCTATCATGAAATACATTTATTGTTCTGCTGAGACTACCCATTGAGTTTATTTGAGGGCTATTGTATTTTTCAGTTCTAGAATTTCCATTTGGTTCTTCTTCATATTTACTATTTTTGGCTGAGGATGTCTATTTTCTTCATTTATTTTGGGTGTGTTCATAGTTGCAGGTTAAAGTATTTTAATGAAGGCTGCTTTAAAGTCCTTGTTAACATCTGTAACATTTTGGAGTTGGCATCTAATGATGTGTTTCTTCATTCAAATTAAGATTTTTTATATTCTTAGGATAACAAGTAATTTTTCTATTAAAGTCAGGACACTTGGGGTCTTTTATGAATCTTGTATTTTAATAGACCCCCTCTGACACAACACCAGGGGGAGAAAGGAATATCACCTTGTTACTGTCAAGTGGAATTAGATGCCCAGCTTCTCCACTAGGACTCTGTTGTCTGTTAACTGGAAGGGTGGTATTCCTTTTTACTGTGAGGTAGAAGCTCCCCAAATGATCTCCACTGACAGTGTCAGGAGGAATTGCCTCATTATCTTTGGGTAGTGGTGAAAAACCCCTGTCCACTAGGTTTTCCTGATACCTCTCTTCCAATTGTGGGTGAATTCCAGGTTTCCTATGTCATTTCCATCAATACCATAGAGTCCTCATTATCTCCCAGAAAGGATAAAGATCCTATTTCCCCACTCAGCCTCTGACACAATCATGGAAATGGGTTTGAGGTATCTTGTTTAAATATCCATACTCCCCGGGGCACCTGGGTGGCTCAGTTGGTTAAGCAACTGCCTTCGGCTCAGGTCATGATCCCGGAGACCCGGGATCGAGCCCCACATCGGGCTCCCTGCTTGGTGGGAGGCCTGCTTCTCCCTCTCTCGCTCCCCCTGCTTGTGTTCCCTCTCTGGCTGTGTTTCCCTCTGTGAAATAAATACAATCTTTAAAAAAAATTAATTAATTAATTAAATAAATAAATATCCATACTCCCCACTCTAGCTTTGATGAGGGTGAGGGTTAGTCACAGTTTTTTCCATGGTGTTTGGCTAGAGTAGTACAGATATAAATTAAAAGGTTTCTGCCTTGCTAGGCTATCCCTTTCTTGGTCTTTTGGCTAGAGTGAGCAGGTCCTTCTTATAGCATTTTTGTCTGCTCCCTTTGTCAATACTAAGTTGCTGGCTTCTCAGTCTGCAGTCTGGGATAGGTGTGTCAGAAATGAAACAAAACAAAACAAAGCAAAAAACCCAAAATGTGTCATTCCACATGACCTAAGCTCCCTACTCAGTCTGCCTCCTTCTCTCCTCTTTTCAGACTCTTCTTAATGTTTTAAATATATAATATCCAGGGTTTTTTTCTGGGAGAAATATGAAAAGTATATTTATTGCACCTGATATTCTCAATATCCTTAACTCTTGAAGCAACTGTTTTCACTAAAGGCTACTAGTCTCAATGGTCTGGACACATTTCCTCATCTGTTGTAGTCAAACACAAACAAATTAGCTCAGTATTGGTAAATGGGTTTCCTTGTAAGCTAAGAAATGAGCTGCTCAATTTGCTTTGAGTTCAGCCTTATCTCAATATCTTTAAATTCTTTGAAGAAATATTGCTCTGATGAGATCTTCTATTTTGAAACTTCTAATTTTTCTGCGACCTGGCTTTCTGTTAGTGGGAGCACCGTCAAGAGTGCCCAGTCTAGTATCCCCAGCACAGGTACTGTATCACTGACCACCAAATGCAGTGCCCTGCCATTTTATTTGATAGCAAAACGCTTCACCCCCATTCTCTTTTTAAATTTGTTATTATTATTGTTTATTATTATGTTCGATTAGCCAGCATGGTAGTTCATCCTCCTTTTTTTCTTAATGTTCAAAACTGACTTTTCTTATCATGTTTTGACACTGGTAATAAAAAATAAATAATTAAATTTTATGGTGCAGTAATAGGCATGGCATCCAAAATGCTGTCAATTTATATTTGGGTTGCAGTACTTCATAGTATACCAAACAACAATGGAAAGCAGTGAGCATGTGACACAATTGTTGTTAAAACAAGCCAATGCTGTCGTTACCATGTGAGGGCAACCATACATAGACAATGTAATCAAACGAATATGTGTTCTAATAAAACTTTATTTATAGACACTGGTCACCAGGATCAGAGAGACACTAACCACAAATTAATACAAGCTGCATGATCCCATATAGACAAAATTCACAAGAGCAAATGTAATCTACAGGGTTAAAAATAGTGATTTCTTTGGAGGATTGTAGAACAAAGAGGATTAACATGAGTGGACTTTCTCGGGTTACAGAAATGTCCTATATCTTGTTTGGGATGTTCGTTACTTGGGTATACACATTTAACAAAACGTTAAACTGCACACTTTAAATCTTTGCATTTTACTCTATGTAATTATACTTCAATAAAACATTAAAAATAAAACAATAAAGCATATTATTAACACGAATAGGATGACTTGAATAAGCCATATATTAAATAACAGTATTGAGTCAATACTAAATTTCTTGAGCTTGACAGTTGTATTATGGCTATATAAAGAATATTCTTGTTCTTCAATGATATAGCTGAAATATTTAGGCCTACAATGTCATGATGCCTGCACCTCTCCTTCAAATAGTTCAGCCAATATTATGTTTAAAATATTTACGAGTGTACTGTCATAATGCCTACAACTACTTTTCATATAGTTCAGCCAAAAAAAAAAATTGTGTGTGTCTGTGTGCATGTATACATGAAAAGAAAGAGAGAGGGACAACAGACATATCAAAAAGTTAATAAATGGTAAATCTTGGCAAACTTAATGTGTGTTTATTTTATTACTCTTGCAACTTTTCTATAGGCTTGAACATTTTCAAATTAAATGTTGTAAGAAAACATAGATACCAAACAAAAATTCCTGCATCAAAATATACGTAAAGCAATGAGCTGGGTAACTCTAGAAAACCAGAGTTTTCCAGTCTGGATAGGAGATATGCACTGACTCTTGAGAAATGAAATTGATTTATCTAGTTTTGTCATGGTAAGAAATTTGGAGGTAGTTAGTAGTTTCTCACCAATCCTGGCCAAAATACAGTCAGCTATAAATATAGCTCTATCAGTAGTGGCCTAGATGTATTTGCTCTTCCTTTCAACTGAAATTTTCCAACACAGGAAAGCTTTATAATCAACACAGAGATAGTTTCAAAGCATTATTTGTCATTAAGTAAAGCTTTGATGTTGACAGATGGTGACCACAGTCTTAAATAATTTCTGTTACTAAATCTTAAAAAAAAAGAACACAACAAAGTGTAGCATCTGAAGGCAGATTTGTGCCACATCTGAATGCAATAATGGCTTACATTCTTACTTTGTATCTCAGTAGTAACTTCTTTAGAGTAGGTCAAATGCTCAACAAGCAGATACACTTCACATGTTTCCATTTCCAAGAAGTGACCATATTATTTATACAGTTCACTTTGCAATTAATCAAGTAGATACCTTTCTTTATTGTTACTTTAAACTACCATGTATCTCTTGGCCCATGACATCATTTTTATTTTGTGTTGGTTCTCTATACCTGTAGTATACCCCTTAAGATCATGGACCATGCCTCATATATTTTAGTATTTCCCCGTGATTTCCATAAGACAGGCCTTTAAAAAAATACTTGTTTATTGACTAGAAATTATAATTGCAGTTTTATGACTTTGTGGAATATTTGTCAGAGCCAGACAGCCTTTCCATTTTTATAAGACTATCACATTATATTTTAATAAATGTTATTAAAATATTTCATTGTCTAGGTATGAGGCTACAAAAAGAAATCTGTGACTTTTTATGTTTTAGTCATTTTACTGAAGAAAAAAATCATACTCCAGGAGAAGAGACTTAAAAATTATTTCAGTTAGGAAAGAAGATATCCCAAAGTAGGATAGTATTTCATATTTTCTTCAAAATGAGAACAAAAAAGTTAGGGAAAGATGAAAATCCCTACAGTAAGATTCTACAATATGCTATGATAAAACTTTACCATATATACTTGAGATAAAAATAAAAGAAACTTTAAAAAAAATCCTAGAGTTAGGGAGCAAAAACAATATGCCAGTGTTAGAGAAAAATACCCTGCAAGGGAAAAAAAGCCCTTTATATTCTACCTAGTGAGGCCACACAAAAATAATCTGACCTTTAGAAAAGTCTCTCATTCTGTCATCAGATATTTAGCCTTATGCCGATGCCTGTCCTATGCGATTGGGTAGTAGTCAGTAGCTGGTTTTACAAGCTGGTAGCGATTATATTTATTAGCCTAGGAGACATAAGCATCAGGAATAAAACCGCCATGGAAATAAGAAGCTTAGAATTCATTATACTAACTAAAGAAAACAACAACACATTTATCAAGATTTTTAAAAATGCAGCCTCCCTCTTCTATTTCCCTCTCTTTCTAGCTTCATTTGACCAAACTAACAAATATTCAAAAGTGTATTACAAAAAAATGTTGGAAATCACATGTATAGCTTAAATATTTCATCAGTAGAATATTAACTTTTTTAAAAAAGATTTTATTTATTTATTTGACAGAAAGAAACGCACCTAGAGAGGGCCACAGGCAGGGGGAGTGAGAGAC
>PITA01021264.1:0-33091 GCA_004023965.1 Spilogale gracilis | reverse complement strand
TTATGTTTCCATTTTGTTACAGGTCCCCATTTATCAAATGATTGAAGGAGGCTATCAGTTACAATTTATGGCCACTTTCCATAGGAAAATGTGAGCAGTTAGACCAAGAACTTAGCTCTACAAAATTCAGAGGTCTGATACAGAATTACAGAATAATGTGTATGAGATCAGCATCAAGGGAGAAGCAAGAAGAAATAATAGGTATGAGATACAAAGTTACCAGAATATAAATTTACTTGGTATACACTTAATTAAAATCTACACTAGTATTTTCTTATTTTGATACATAATGCTTTATGCTTGTAATACCTAAGTGATGTAACTTTTTGTGTAAAAGTATTTAAAGTAAGTGACAGAAACTTCACAATGCAGAAATTTATAGTTTCTAATTGTACATCCTACTGCTATTTATGATTCTGTATTCAACTCGTTCATACTTCATACATTCAAAACTCAAAATCTGTTCTGGCTACTGAATGGCAACCAAATTTGTTTTTGCTTTTTTGTTTTGTTTTGTTTTGTTTTTCTGTTCCTGGAAGAATTCTCATGTACTCATGATCCTGTTCTGAAAATACTTTTAAAGGGACTCTCTATCTTGGCATAGAGATGCTCTCCATTTCTACTTTGATTTTAAACTTCTGAATCACCACAATGAATGTTGAATATGTTCAGGATATTGATCTTTTCTACACCCTCAGGCAGTGGACCAGAGCTACATAATCATGATGGTTTACTTCAGAGTACCCAGGTTCTTGCTCAAGGTCTTAAGCTACTTAAAGAACTCAGGGGGATCTGCTTGGCTCAGTTGTTAAGTCTGTCATCAGCTCAGGTCATGATCCCAGAGTTCCGGGATCAAGCTCTACATTGGGCTCCTTGCTCAGCAGGAAGCCTGCTTCTCCCTCTCTCACTCCCCCTGTTTATGCTCCCTCTCTCACTGTGCTTCTGTCTGTCAAATAAATAAAATCTTACAAAAAAAAAAAAAGGAATTCAAAGACTGAATATTTAGCCTAAAATCTATAAGTGGCACTTACACTGGACTTGTGTCTTAACCATCTACGTGAAGACTGTGTGCCACTAATGTCTCACCAGCTCCCAGCTGCATGTGGCATTCCTTGCTGTATTCTCCATTTTCATTCCCAAAGAACAAGTTGCTTTTCTGGAAATTCTTGCCAATTGGCTTGATAATTAGAGAGTCATTCAGCAGTCTGCTACTGAACAGAGATAATCAATGGGAGCTTTTAGCTCTCCATCCAAAAAAGATATTTTTCATTGCCTTTTGGAACTCCTACGTGCAAACTAATGTTATATCACTTTCAAAACCAATTCTTATTTCTACAAAGACCCTGGCAAGTGTCCTATCATCATTTGTCAATAGATATCTACTGAACATCCACTTTGTACCAAACAGAAGAGGTGACTGGCTATGTTTCCTAAAATACATATCAGGCAGAATATATGGTATGTCAAATATGAGCTTATTATTTAATATTAATGGTGCAGCAGAATAATGAAAGCAGTGAAATATTCTTAATAAGAATTTAATCTGTATAATCTTCCTGAACAAAAAACCAACAATATATGTCAAATGCCTCACTGCATGATTCTGTTTTTTTTTTTTTTTGGGGGGGGGGGTTGTTTTGTTTTGTTTTGTTGGAGAGAGAATGAGCAGGAAAGAGGTGGTGGAGGGGGAGAGAGAATCTTAAGCAGGCTCCACATTCAGTGCAGAGCCTGAGGTGGGCTCAACATAGGGTTCGATCTCAAGACCCTGAGATCATGACCTGAGCTGAAATCAAGAATCAACACTTAACCAACTGAGCCAGCCAGGGGCCCCAAGAGTGATTCTATTCTTTGCTCCAGTGAATTTATTTCTGAACTTGTTAAGGAACAAAAATTGTACCTTCTTTTGTAAATGTCAGCATTTTTGTTACTGTTGAAAACAGAATAATCTTACAGACCAAATAGTGGAGCATAATTAAAATATGCCAAAATAATTAAATAAAATATAAATATTAAATTACTTAATGGTAGATTGCATTTAATATATTAAGAAATGAAATGAGAATTTACATATAGATGTGAAAATTTTTAAACCAAAATTTTAAACTAAATTTTAAACTTTAAAGTTTTAAACCAGATTTTTGACCTAAAATTTTGAATTCTGGTCAGAGTTCAGTCAGGGAGACAGAAAGCACTCTATATTTTCCAGGTATGGGGGGGTTCACTTTCAGCAATTCTCAATAATCTTGGAAAATCTCTAAGCAGTTATTTCAGTCAAAAGCAGACAAGTGGGTAGTTCTGTTCTTCAGTGCCCACTGGGAAGAGCCATTTTCAATCTCATGAGGGCCCCTGAGTCTCGCTGCCACTTCTCCAAAGAACAGCCCTCTCATTTTCTTCTGCTTGTCAAATCTCACTTAAGAAACTTTAGTTTGGATTCACAGAGAGAAGAGGATTTGGGGAAATGTAGCTCTCAACTTATCCAAGGAGGTGTTAGGAGGTAATGGCGAACTGCTGAATTCACAACTAACAATCTTGCATGGTGAAAGAATATGAGGTTTACCGGGTTACTTTCTCGGTAATGGAATTGTAATGCAGAAGACTGTTACAGTCTTCTTCATATTTCTCTTAGTTTCCATATCTTTTATAGACTGAGTATGTCAGTTTGATAATCAAGACAAAAGTGTTCATTTTAAAATGAGTATGGACAATGAAAGAGAATATTTGAAAATAGAGCTTCTGAAGGAAATCCACATTATTTCCCTAATAAAGTATGTCAGCACCCAGAGGTTTACTGGATACTTCCTGAGAAATCTTATCTGTTGCTGTCTCCAACCCAAAGCACAATCATTTCACCAGTTACAAGTACACTATTTCTGCCCAGATATTAGTAGGAAAAATGTCCTGTGCACCTGCAAAAATAAAGCCTCTCCTAATCTACTTGGAAAGTACCTTAGGAACCACTTAGGCACCCAACTTATAGTCCCATCTTGACCATTCAGTCAAAATGACAGCAGTCAGAGTGCGGGAGTGCCACATGTGTTGGGTGCTTCTCAGGACACGGCACTAGACTTTTCTCCATATATGTCAGGATTTGGGATTGGGATTATGAACCCAGGAGAAGTGTCGCTAAATGCTTTCACACACAGCCTTCTTGACGGGATGTATGGGAGTTTACTTCATCTGAAATCTTCACGAAACTCTACTTCTGGTGGGAGGATGATCTTGGGCAGCAGTGACTGGGGCAGGGACAACCCTAATTCAACTGCTGTGGGAAGACACAAAAGAAAAACTTGAGGAGATTTCAGTGTCATTGAAGAAAATAAAATCCACCAATTTCACACAAGAAATTACACGAGTAATTCCACAGCTTTCCCCACAGTGAAATGGTACAGCCCAAGGTGAGCGCTGGCCCCATGGGTTTCAATGACTAATGATGAGAACGTAGCCAAGGGCACTTAGAAGAGTCATTTAGCTATTTGCAACCTACCATTCCTCATCTGGAAGACAAAGGTGTTTGATTACATGTTTTCAAATTTCTCTTCCAGCTCAGGCATTCTGCCTCTCTGTGGGTCCCTCACAGCCAGGACCTGGATGAAATGCCAAATGTGGAATCATGTTCCCTTCCCCCACCATGCCTCTCACTCGTTCTCCTCTTCCTGCTCTATTGCCCTTAGGCCATCTCCCAAAGTACCCTCTACTTGGAATTTTTCCAACCGGCTTCTCTTAGACTTCATCAGCTCAGTGTGTCTTCCATATCTAATATAATACATAATACGTGCTGCTGTGATAGTGGGAGCTAATGAGGTAAAGGCTTGCCAGATGGCGTATTTGCATTTTAACAGGGGCCTTCTGGAAACAATGCCTTAGTACAAAGGAGTGCTATAATTGGTGAGAATGCTATCAAACAAGGTAGGCCTCTGAAGGAGAAAGACCATGTACAGTAAAACATAAGTCAATCAGAGTTTACCAAACCGAAACTGTGCTCTGATTTTGAGCTCACAATGACAGCGATAAGATTGTTTTTAATCTTTAAGGCATTGGAATTGTACTGAAATGAAAACATTTCCTTTTTTTTGGGTGGCAAATGTTCACGGTTTTAATGAAACTAGTAGACACAGAGGACTACCGTGAATGCCACACTCTGATTAAAGGGTAAACACAACGCTAAGCCACTGCTAAAATAAAAGGCAACCAGTGGATATTTCAATATGTATAAAAACATTTTGCTACCTATTCTGCTTCATTTTGATTCACTGAGGTTGGTATAGGATCTGAGGTGTTGCTTTAAACTTCATGTAAAATTAACACAAGTACAAATGACAGTGGTTTGGAATTCTGATAGCATACAGTTAATTAGATATTAAATTAAGGGGTGCCTGGGTGGCTCAGTTGGTTAAGCATCTAGTTCTTGAGTTCATTTCAGGTCATGACCTCAGATCATAAGATCAAGCCCTGTCTTGGGCTCTGCACTAGGCCTTAAGATTCTCTGTCTTTCTCTCTCCCTGCTCCCTCCACTCCTTCCCCTAGTCATATGAGCACCTGTTTCTCTCTCTCTCTCTCTTAAAAAAATATTAAAATTAATCTTGCCTTTATGTAAATGAAATCCTTTTCTAGTGACAGATACCCTCCAGTATTAGATCATGAGTTAGTTTTCTTCTGAATTCTTTTAAGCACAATTCCTTACGATGTGATTCTTAGCTGTGCTATGTTAGTGCTGACTCTGTGTGGCAGTGAAAATAAGCAAAATATGAAGGTTCTGAATTCCATCCAATCCCTTCAGTCACTGTGTTATTTTGTTCTCTCTGTGCAGATCTTTTTCTCTCCCAGAAATAATTTTTCTTACCTAAGTCAGGGTCCCCTATGTTATCTATATGATCCATTTCTCCTCAATGCAAAAGAATATCATCTTTATCAACTGTTACGGTATGGTGAAGGCACTTCTGCTTTCCAAAGAAAATCTCAGTAAAATATAAGGACTGAGAAGGTCTCAAAAGAGCATACCTGAGTCAGTGTCCCTACTGCCTGAGCAGGAAGAGCCTTTCCTTAAGGATACTAATACTTGAGCTCTAAGCCCTGATAAAGATTGTAAGGGAGAACATGTCAAGTTGGCTTCCTCTTGTCTAAAACAATCTACTTAAAGCCTTGCAAATCACTTAACTGTTCACCATTTTTTTCTCAGTTATTAACTATGCTTCTGAAAACACTGTTTGAATAACTTTTAGCATTATATTTGAAAATATGAGCATGATGTCTTCCTCCTACCAAATTCATGGACAGACAATCTTTTCAAATAATGTTTATGAGACTTTCTTAATCTGTAAATTCTATTCAGTTATGCATTGATGAAATCACATTAATTTTCTAATTCATTTCATAAATATGATCCCAATGGACAAATCTGTGCCAGATCAGTGACTCTGAACCTTTCTTGAAATTTGTTTCAAAATTCCTCTTCATGTCTCTTTAAAACTCATTGGTGCTATTTTTTTTTAATTATAAAATGAGAAAAGCTAGAATATATTTTAGTTTTAAGGTAATAATAAAGAAATACATAAAAGGTGTGTGCCTTAAACATTTTGAATTAACTGGTTCAGTGTCTTTCTTATTACTGCATTATTCAATATTTGTCAAAAAATGAGGAACTATTTTGGGGATTGCCATGATATATTTTATCACTCCTGTTTAGGCAGCTTGCTAGTCTTGGTAACAGATGTATACTGGTGACAATTCTCCCATGTCGAATATAAATAAGATCTTATCCACTTAGGCAGGATTTTTTCCTTCTCTTCACAGAAGCATTGATCAGTATTTCTAAAATGTTCCCAAAGAAGGGGGGAGAGGGGCTGAGGAACTTGACTAAGGAACCCAGAGATCTTTTGAGAAGATCACTCATTCTAAATCATTCATTCTAAATTATCATCATCTATCAGGGTGAAGCAGGGGACCCTAACACGGGGACAAGAAAAAGTATGAAAAATCACCATGAAGGTAAAAAGTGAAACAATCATTGGTTGATTCTGCCTCAAGTCTACTTGCGAAAGGAGTACCTTCCTCTGTCCTATGAAACTGCAGACTTTGAATCACATTGGCCCACAGCCTAACAGAGGACACGCTCTCTCCCTGATGAAGTGTTCATGTGGCTTAATCTAATCTAATGTGCTGCTAAGAAGAAAATCCAGGACAATGTAACAGTGTAAGACAGCTGACAAAAGAATAATGGGTGTAGGGCAAATGTTCCTTCCTAGTGCCTGAAGAATCCAAGGTAGACTGAGAAGAAAATCTTCAATCCCCAAAGCCAACAGAAATGGAACAAGTAGCTCAGCCCTACGGCCAGCCCTGGGTTGTAATCCTGGGGCAGTGTGATGAATTCTTGGACAGAATTAACGGCGTCGTGTTCCTTTCAGAGTGAGATGAAGGTGGTGGCAGAAATGGCAAAGACTAGAGTGAGAAGTTCTCCTTGAATAGTTTGGGTTTCAGCAGCAAATAGCATTCATTCTTTGGATGGGAAGAAGCAATTAGGCTTGGCATCTTGGGAGAAAAAAATACTAAACTTTTTGACAATTTTGACAGTCTTTGGACAGTTGGGGTGGAGCATGCTATCTTTTGGGATACCTTTGGGGACAGTTTTGTATACACCCATACACTAAGATAGAATACTCCAGATTCCTTTGTATGTAGCTATTTTGCTAGTTATAATAATAGAGTTAATTGAACAAAGAAAATACTCAAGTTTCATTAACTTAAACTTAGCCAATGAATTTAAATTACAGATTTTCTACAGAGCCATGAACAATAAATAGCATCATAGGTATACTCTGAACTTTTGTCTCTTTGGATGTTTGTCAGAGAAACAGATACTAAGCAAAGGATCCCTTGACAAATAAATATTAGGTGGCTCTCCTGGGGTGAGCCAGTTACTAATCTTTTGTGGTACTTGGGGGGGTTACTAACATATTTAGATTCAATAATACATCCATATATCAAATCACCATCACTGATAAAATTAAAATGAAATGGATCCAATACTGTGACATCAATCACTGTGGTCTTTCATTTTCTAAAACAAATGCTCCTTCAAGAAAATAAAATTTAGTTAAAACATATTTTTCAGAATGCTTCATCAGACCCTCTATTTGTATTCTAATGTATTCTTTCCATTTATGTGCATGTTTCTTGACCTCATTTATGGGAAAAAAAAACATTTACCATATTTGCTAGCAGAAGAATCAACTTTCTTTTTTTTGCTGGGTCTTAAACCAAAATATAATTTGTTCCTCTTTCAAAAAATGTTAGTAACTATCTCATGCCAGGAAAGCCACCTCACATTTATTTGTCAAAGGATCTTTTGGGGCACCTGGGTGGCTCAGTGGGTTAAAGCCTCTGCCTTCAGCTCAGGTCATGATTACAGGATCCTGGGATCAGAAGCCCACGTTGGGCTCTCTGCTCAGCAGGGAGCCTGCTTCCTCCTCTCTCTGCCTACTTGTGATCTTTCTCTCTGTCAAATAAATTAAAAAAAAAAAAAATCTTTAAAAAAAATAGGATCTTTTGCTTAGTATCTGTTTCTCTGATAAAACCTCCAAGGAGACAAAAGTTCAGAGTATACCTATGATGTTATGTATCGTGCACAGCACTGCAGAAAATTTATAAATTCTAAGGAGCAAGTGTATGAAGGTACAACATACATTTTATGATCATGATACTTTCTTCCCACAGAAACAAAAACACCCTAATTGCTTTTTGTAGCCAATCAAAAACAGCCTTGGTTATCTAGGCTTCCTGAAGAAGTCTGTGATATGACTGAACACATTGATTCCTTTCATATTAATTACATTTTTTCAAAGCACAGTAACTACTCTGTGATCACTTTTTTTTCTCTACTCTACACATATGAGTAACTTAACAGATCATTAACATCAGTTGACTCATCAGGCTGAATACACATTCTATGAAGACAGGCTTTGATAACCTAGCACAATAAATCCTGTTTAACCTTATAAAGTGAACAAAGGGACTAAAGAACAAAGGATCCCTTGTTCTCATCAGTGGAATTCTTTGATAAGAATCCAAGGATATCAACAAGGGATTCAATTGAAGATTTTAGGTCCTGTAACTGATGTCAATGAAAGTTCTAATTGCATAAGCTCTACTGGTTTTGTTGCCCAAAGTATATGCATTTTGACTGGCTCAATGTTATAAATTATTTAGGTAACAAAAACTCAGATGACCTTAAGATTCTACTCATATGGAAATTATTAATCCTTAGTGCAAAGGTCATGTAGGGTTGTCATTTCTGGCAACTTTATAGCTAGAGATGTACAATAACACTGTGGTCATTAAGTAGTATCAGTTTTTAATATGCAAGAGCAAAAGTAGTGAATAAAGCTCTAATTTAATTTTCTATATGGCTCACAGAATTATTCTGATTGCCAAATTTTGGTGTGGAAGTACTATTTAAGTAAAACTCATGTAGCAGTTAATGAATAACTATGTATAATTCGTGAAATTTCCTATAACATGGTGGTACAAACTGAGACTGTAACAGAACAATTCAACACAAGTAATTTTACACTGTGTAAAACTTGATAATGCACTTAACCCATTGGTTTACATTTGTTTTAAAGATTTCATTTATTTATTTGAGAGAGCATGAGAGGTGAGATGGTCCGAGGGAGAAGCAGACTCGCTGCAGAGCTGGGAGCCCGATGTGGGACTCAATCCCGGGACTCTGGGATCATAACCTGAGCAGAAGGCAGTCGCTTAACCAACTGAGCCACCCGGGCGTCCCCCATTGATTTACATATTTAAACAGCAGGATGTACACAAGGAAATAGAAGTATGGATAGATTAAGCTGTCTAAAGGATAATAATTGAGATTTTCATACAGTAAGTTTACCCTACACCACTACATCATACTGCCTTTCAATGCACTGAGAAGTCATATACCGTCAAGCTGCAACCTGCATTTATTTTTTCCTTTCAATTCATGGCTTAATCTGTGTATTTGAAGCCTTTTAAACCAGTCTAAATAACTCCTATCCCAAAAGAAAAAAAAATATAGCAACTACTTTCAGTACTCTAAGATCTATTCAAAGACAAACAGATACATATAGTAACTGCCTTCAGTGAATTAACATTAGCAGAGAAACAATCAAATAATAAAAAAGATTCAATAGAAATCAGGAGGCAAGAAAATCTTGTAGACTTTTTCCATGACTAACAAGTGACAAATTTAGATTGAAATATATCCCTACCATCTTTTAAACACTTTCTTCCAATGCCTACTACTTGATGGTCCTATTGTCCTGTATTTATGAGCAGGGAGCCCTTCATATCCAGTCAAGTTGTCTAGTACTCATCTAGGAAAAGTTTCTCAAATCTCCTTTTTGTACTACATCATTGGAGATGATGTTTAGTAAAACAGATCAATTCCTTCATCTTCAATGCTTTGCAGTACCTAAGATTACTGTTAAGTACAGAAGCAGCTAATAAGAGTTTTACTCATTTTAAAACCTTCTAGCCAAATCAAGAATACATTGGGATACAACTATAATTTGTCATTTTTGCACTTCATTACAAAAATGTTTTCAAAATTCTTCACACTATATTATGTAATAATTGACCTTATATTAACAGTTGTAGCTTCACTTGTCTCTTTTGGTTGTTATGATTTCATTTTTTGCTATATATTCACTTCATATTCTTATGGCTCTAAGGAGATAATGATGGATGGATGGATGGATAGATGGATGGATGGATGGATGGATGGATGGAAGGATGGATTAAAATTGATAAAAATTTATCCATAAAGTAAAATCATATCATGGGAGGATTTTTATAAGGATGAGTCATTAAATAACATTGGTTTGCTATCACATCTAATATGAAGATGAAATCTTTATTCAATGTTTTCTGAATATGTACAGCAGGTTTGTAAACTTCTCATTGCCTCCCTTCCCTTATCCCCACCAAGTAAACAATTGGGATTTAATTTAAAAAAAAAAAAACTAAAAAGTGATGATTTAATGTATTTTTTCCGAGTTTAGTATGAATTTTATGGCCACATCACTACCTTCCAAATTAAATAAAGAAAAACACATTTTCTCCTTTTCATCAACTTTGCATTTGTTGCATTTATTGAACCATATATTGTATCATAAACACTACAGAATAATCAAATGTTTTTGATTTTATAGTTCTTGGCTCCTATAAATAAAATATGCTTAAAAAGGAAAAATACAAGAAATTATAAACAAAAGCATTATTTTCCCAGCAGTTATTTAAAAACAAATCATAAATATCACCATAAATAATCCATAGATAGCCCACTTATCATTAATTAGCTTCCTTGCAGAGTTCAATATGGGTATGGAACCCAAATGTGGTCCTAAGAGAAAACTGTGAAAATAAAACTATTTTAGTACTACATAATAGAAGCATGCCCCATCCATTAATTTTTATTAAGCAGTCCCCATGCTTTTTCCAAAAAGACATAACAATTGCCACTCCAACAGAATAGTGTGAACTCTGTGCAAGGACACTGAGAGAGTAGGGTAAATATGTGTTTCAAAAAAAAAAAGAGTTTTGTTTTGTTTTTTTATCCTTCCTTCTTTCCTTCCTCCATTACTTTATTCCCGGTTTTCCCTTTATTTTCTTGGTCCAGTCCTTTAACTTTATTTGACCAGGTTAAATTATAACTAGAAATCAGCATGAATTCAAAGATAACAGAAATTAATGTCAAGACACTTATACTGAGCACTGAAATCTTAATACTTGAAGGCTTTATTCTTCAGAATACCCTCAGTTCTATAAACAAAGTTGAAACAAATGAATTTTGTAGTTGTAAATGTACTGTATGATCTTACTGTAATTAAATTTTTTAAGATTTTATTTAGGGACGCCTGGGTGGCTCAGTTGGTTAAGTGACTACCTTTGGCTCAGGTCATGATCCTGGAGACCTGGGATGGAGTCCCACATCGGGCTCCCTGCTCATCAGGAAGCTTGCTTCTCCCTCTCTCACTCCCCCTGCTTGTGTTCCCTCTCTTGCTGTGCTTCTCGCTGTCAAATAAATAAAATCTTAAAAAAAAAATATTTTATTTAGTTATCTGAGTCATTCCGATCAAAATTCCACCAACATTCTTCAAAGTATTGGAACAAACAATCCTAAAATTTATATGAAACCAAAAAAGATCCCGAATCACTAAGGAATTGCTGAAGAAGAAAAACAAAGCTGAGGGCATCTCGTTACCTGACTTCAGGCTTTATTACAAAGCTGTGATTACCAAGACAGCATGGTACTAGCACAAAAACAGAGAAATAGACCAATGGAACAGAGTGGAGAGCCCACATATGGACCCACAAATCTATGGGCAAATCATCTTTGACAAAGCAGGGAAAATATCCAGTGGAAAAAAGATAGTCTCTTCAATAAATGGTGCTGGGAAAATTGGACAGCTACGTATAGAAGAATGAAACTAGACCATTCTCTTACACCACACACAAAGGCAAACTTGAAATGGATGAAAGACCTCAACGTGAGGCAGGAATCCATCAAAATCCTGGAAGAGAACAAAGGCTGTAACCTCTTTGATATCGGCCACAGCAACTTCTTTCAAGACACATCTCCGAAGGCAAAGGAGACAAAAGCGAAAATGAACTTTTGGGACTTGATCAAAATATAAAGCTTCTGTACAGTAAGGAAACAGTCAACAAAACAGAGGCAACCCACAGAATGAGAGAGGATATTTGCAAATGACAGTACAGACAAAGGCTGATATCCAAGATCTATAAAGAACTACTCAAACTCAACATCCAAAAAGAAGATGAACACATCAAAAAATGGGCAGGAGACATGAAGAGGCACTTCTCCACAGAAGACATACAAATGGCTCACAGACACATGAAAAAATGTTCAGCGTCACTAGCTATCAGGGAAATTCAAATCAAAACCACACTAAGATACCACCTTACACCAGTCATAAAGGCCAAAATTAACAAGACAGGAAACAAAATTGTTGGAGGGGTTGCGGAGAAAGGCAACCCTCTTACACTGTTGGTGGGAATGCAAGTTGGTGCAGCCGCTTTGGAAGACAGTGTGGAGATCCCCTAAAAAATTAAAAGGAGAGCTATCCTATGACCTTGGGCATTTACTACTTTCACTACTGGGCATTTACCCCAAAGATACAGATGTAATGAAAAGAAGGGCCATATGTACCCCAATGTTCATTGCAGCAATGGCCTCAATCACCAAACTGTGGAAAGAGCCAAGATGCCCTTCAACAGATGAATGGATAAAGAAGATGTGGTACATATACAATGGAATACTACGCCTCCATCAGAAAGGATGAATATCCAACTTTTGTAGCAACATGGACCAGACTGGAAGAGATTATGCTGAGTGAAATAAGCCAGGTAGAGAAAGTCAAGTATCACATGGTTTCACTTACTTGTGGTGCATAAGGGGTAATATAGAAGACAGTAGGATAAGGAAATGAAATGGGAAGTAGGGTAATTTGAGGAAAGAAGTGAAACATGGAGACTTTGGACTCAGAAACAAACTGAGGGACGTGGAGGGAAGGGGTAGGGGGATGGGAGAGCCTGGTGGTGGGTACTGGGGGCACATATTGCATGGAGCACTGGGTGTGGGGTATAAACAATGAATCTTGGAACACTGAAAAAATAAAATAAATTAAAGAAAAAGATTTTATTTAGTTATTTGAGAGAAAGAGAGAGAGAGAGCATGTGGAAGGGGCAGAGCATGGAAAGGTAGAAGGAGAAATTCAGCAGGGAGCCCTGAAGCAGGGCTCCATCCCAGGATCCTAGGATCATGACCTGAGACGAAGTGAGATACTTAACCGACTGAGTCACCCAGGCTCTGTAATGTAACCGACTGAGTCACCCAGGCTCTGTCACCCAATCTGTAACATAAATTGCACAAATCCTCACATTTTTGACGTGTGTATATTTTTGTGCAGTATTTCCATCTCACCACCAAGTGTCTCAGGACTATAATATGTCTCTTAAATTACTGAGGAAGACAATACTGCTTTGATTGCTTATGGATAGATCACTGATTAGAAAGGGATTGGTTGTGCTCTTTAACTAACGTATGATACTTCAGTCTAACTTTGATTTAGCTGTAACTCCTAGGGCAAGTTGCTTCTTTCCTTGTGGTAAAGGAACTATTTAGGACTTGACTGTTTTGGTGAGTACATGAACCTATATTTAAAATTAAAGTGCATGGATCTACAGGCACCACACACACACACACACACATACACTTTCACATACACACACACATATGCCTACACATACACACAAATGAGTACACCTGGAGAAATCTGAATAAGATAGATACATGATATCAGTGTCAATAACCCAATTTCTATATTTGACTGTACTTTTGCCAGTCTTTACTATTTGTGGAAACTGGGTAGGCCTCTATATTATCTCTTACAACTACATGGGAATCTAATTATCTCCATATAAAATGCTTCATTTTAAAAGAAATTACTATGTGACCTGGTAATTCTACTTCTAAACTATATCCATATAGGTACAAAACCAAAAAAAAAAAAAAACCAAACAAAACAAAAAAAACAAAAAAAGGTGAATGAAAAAAATTATTTGACATTTTTCAAAATAGCTGAAGATTGAAAAACAACCTAAAAATTCGTCAAGAGATGACTGAGACATTTTGCAGCTCGCACAATGGGCTTACTCACAACAAGTAAAAAGAATGAAGTACCTCTCCTGAAGGGATATGGAAAGATCTGCAAGATATGTTAAGGAGACCTTTTATACAGTGAGCCATTATTTATTTTTGACAGAAAGATGGACAATGGACGGAGGAAAACTGAGTGCCTGTGAAACTGAGGAGTAGAGGAGTCTCAGTTGTTTTGCTTGTTTGTTTGGTTTGTTTACTGTGTAACTGTGGCAACCACAGAAAAGGGTCACTCAGATCTGCTGGAACAGGAAGCACAGCCCGGGATGCCACCCTCTGGGTACAAAGCAGAGCCCAGGCGTCCCCAGGTGCTCAGAGCTAATGACGGAGCACCACAGTGGTTCCGGCGCCATCTCCACTAAGTTATTATTCAATATTTTAACAGTTTTGGCTACAGGACTTCCCATCGGTCTGACTAAAATTTTCTTCAAATTACACTGTAATCAGAATCTTCCTAGCAAATCATCCTTTCCTGTCTTATCTATCAGCTCTGCAAAGTAGACTGAAGGCTCTCCCTACCTACTATTGCTCTCTTCTCTACCTTCCATAGTTGTTTTGCCTCATTAAGCTTTTTCACATCTAATACCTTCCAAGAATCTTTTTGCAATACCCTAACAAAAACAAAATCATTTCACACTATAGCCATGTATTAGTTGTAAGAATATTAAAGTCACATGTTTCAATTTAAAGTAAACTGTATTTATTACAGTAACCTGGCTCACAAAAGTTTTTTTTTAAATATACTTGCAAAAATACCTGAGGATTCTTAAATTTTCTTTGAGTAAACTGCTCATTCCACACCTCATACGAACTCAGTAAGACTGTTAGTCAAGGTGCCCCAATCAAGCATCTGTGGGACTGACTGATTTGAGGAGGGAACATCAAAGAGGTTCACTTTTAGTTGTTGGTACTTGAACCTCAAAAGCTTCCCTCATTCCTGGGCTTCTGCAGGTTTAGCTTTTCAAATTATTCTGTAAGTCTACGACGTATGTTCACATCTTTCCAAGAACTTTATTTTTCTATGGAAAAACTAAAGTTTCATGAATACTGAAATAATGCTCTTCTAGAAAAGTAAGATATTACTGATATTTTAAACCTGCATATCTCAGCCTATATTCATGACCACTGAATGTTCTCAGAACAAAGACTATGGAGTACACAGCGATTTGTGAAGAACCCTAATCTCAGTCTTAATAAAGTATCCTTCCTCCTGTTTATCGTCCAAAGGAAAAAGATTTCTTTAGGAAGAAAGGGGTTTTTTAGGAAGCCAAAACCACATAAAGTGAATTTTATTAAAACATATGTTCCACACTTCAAGATTCTTATATGATCTGCCTCTATCCACAACACGTCCATGGTCAGAGGGGCATAGCAACATTCTTTCCCTTATTGAGAAACACATGACTTAATCAGTTCTTCCCATACGTTTGATAATGTCTAAAATTCTATTCGAGATTTCTTTAATTCTCTTTTTAAATTAATGAGTGGCTACTATATGCAACGTTCAAGGTACTTTACCTGTATTAGTTGTTATACTAACAGCATGTTACTTGTAACATTGGCAATGAGATATTCTTAGTCCCATTTGAAGTAGTCAGAGACTGTGCTTATCAAAGTTAAATAGTTTAAGCAAAGGTCACTAGAAAGTAAGTAGAAAAAATTAGAGTCAAATCAATCTTTAATTTCAAATTTCATTCTATTTCTACCCCAGTAGACTACATTTCATAAAATGCAATACTTACAGAAAGGTTATTTATCCATTTAATCATCATTTACTAAGTGCTAAAACTGCGTACAATTCTATACCACGGATCCTAAGCACAGTGTAGGGTCTCCATGAATCATTCCCCTTTGATAATAGTCTCTGAAACTTACTACCACTCAATAAATGTGAACTATATTCACTTACAGTTTACCTATATTAAGTAAATTGTGAGTCATAAATAACTGAAATATAAATCAATTTTATTAGATACTTTCTTCACATTAACTAGCTCTGAGAACTGGAGTGTAATTAGGGAGAGGGAGTGGAACTGTCATTAGAAGGCAGATCTATGGCAGTCAGTATTGGTAAAGACTCTAGGAATTTACTTGGGTAAAGACCAGGGTACAAGATGCTCACCAGCTGCTTGATGTTTGTGGAGAGAAGGAGTAACAAGAAGATGGATGAAGATGGAAATGTATTATAATTCTAGAAACCAAAATCCTTTAAGCTAACCACATAGAAGACATCTAACCACTATTTCCCTGTTGTAAAAATAAGGGGCTTGTTGTTGCTATAATCTCTGAAATGCTACATCTAGTTCCTAAACCTTAAACTTTCCATTACTAAATAACAAGCTCTGTGAGGGCAATGCCTAAACTCCTTCACTGTTGCATTCCTATCATTTGCCATTGTATTTAGCACATAGTATCACTCAACAAATATTTAAAATTATGAATCTGAGTTAATCACCTGAAACATAAAGGTATGCCCTTCACAATTTGATAATACAGTAAAAAAAGCATTCTAAAGACTTACCCTGGACATCTTAATTTCATCAAGGTAAACAATGTATTCATTGTTTATGTTGGCATAAACATACTATTCATAATATTCAATGTTGGCAATTTCAATTAGATCTCCATATGTTTTTGATTGTATACTTCTACCATTGAGCCTAAACTTCTAATATAGACTTATCTATTTTAATTTATATACATTAAATGTATATTAAATATTAATATCTAGATTTCTTAATTTAAATTAGTAAGAGTTTAATTTTTTTTTTCCTTCTTGCACCCCAGGAAACCGTGGGAGAAGCACAAAGTTTCTACATTGGAGCTAGTGAAATGAATTCTGGACACCAAGGCATCCAGAGAAGTTGGTTAGCTTTTTAGGATTCAATGAGCACACGGTACGATTATAATGGCTCACCTCCTATTCCTAAGGCACTGCTGCCAACATCAAAAAGAATCACCACTTTGTTCCAACGTTGCAGTGTTATTCCACTTAGTGATTGCTCCATTCATAACAAACTTTATGGTGCAATGGAAACTGTACTAGCCTGAGAATCAGGGGACTTGAACTTTACCTATGACTGATTAGTTAAGAAACCTTCAGCAAGGTCCTTATATCTCTGGGCTCTGGTTTATAATTTTCTAAGTGACAAGAAACAATTATCAATCCTTATACACCTCAAGAAAATAAAAAAAAAATATTGCATCCTGTGACAAGCTTGTTGACAAATGAGCACAAAACTACTTCAAGAGAGGAGCTGGCACCAGAATGTAGGATTCGGTCATTGCTAAGACAGCCAAATAAACAGAATTCACTTTCTGGTACCACTTCTCAGCACCCCTCTATCTAAACCACAATGTTTATTAAGTGACTGATAATTTGGTAATGACTGATCTGGACAGAGCTGTGTTTTAAGGAAGAAAATGGATGGTTTAGACATGTAATAATTAACCATAAACATTATTAAACACCTATTTATCAATTTTACACATTAAAAGCTTTTCACCCATCATTCAGGACGTGATAAGACTTTACAAATCCAGGTTAATAGCTTCAGTGTTTTCAAGTATGAATTCATCCAAAATCAACTTTCTGTACATGAAAGACTATAAAGCAAATATATGCAAAAATACTTATTTCCAGTGCATTCTACCAACTTGATTTAACTTTTATTATTATTATTTATTATTATTAATTTTAAGTAGGCTTAATTCCCAGAGTAGAGCCAAACATGAGGCTTAATCTCAGGATCCTGAGATCAAGACTGGAGTTAGATGCTTAGCTGGATAAGTCACTTAGATGCCCCAATTTAACTCTTTTAAAAGGCCCACTATTTTAAGAATCTTCTTATGACTTAAACTAACTTAATTAATTAAAATGTATTTGTATCATCATATAATAAGAATAACCACTTGTATTGCACTCTGAATATTTCAAAGTACTTTCATACAAATCATCTCACTTTTAGTGCCTTACATAAGAATTAAATAGCTAGTAAATTAACCAGAAACCAGGTTTTTAAACTTACTCTCTGTCAAAACTCAACTGTGTCCTAAACCGACATCATTTCAATTTTAAAAGTATAGACTATCTTTCAAAAAAAACTATTAGGAGCTGAGAGACATTTATCTCATTATTCAATTGTTTGAAATATGATCTGGTCAAAAGGTTTCTGAAAACAAAATTAAAGATGGTTTTTTCATAGAGATTCACATTTCCTATTTTGACAAGAATTATTTTTCATGCTAAAATCTTGTGGGAACAGTGGTCTTTGGCTTTATAGATATTTTTTCATCTAGAAATTTCTCATCTCTACCCTTTACAGTTTCCTTATTCACTTCATCTTTTTGGATCTCAGGTGAAAATATACATTATCATCCTACATTTATTTTATTTTATTTTTTTCTCCCCTGGCCAACTGTTTTTATTTCTTTAGCCACACTCAGTAATGCTGGCAATAACATACTACAGTAGAGGCTGCAGTATCCTAACATGGAAAAAGCTGGGTAGGGGTGTGATAATGCCACAGTGATCCTACATTTCCCACAAAAGGGTGGAAATTTGATCTCTACAGAAAGAACTCTAAGTTTAAATAAGACTCTCAGATTTAGAATTTACACACTATATATTCAATCATATACATAGTGATTTCATGTCAATGTTTGTTCGAGCTTTCTTTTTCATTAAAGTGTTAGAATTTTCCTCAAAATTGTCAACAAGTTGACACTTTTAGCTGGCACCATAGTTTTACCTACCAGATTGATGAAGAGGTAATTTACATACCATTTGATGCCTCACCCCTCCAGAGCTGGGCTCAACATCAGTAGGAGAGTGCCTAGGAGAAGGAAAGGATTCTATTATTTCAACTCTTGACCTAGCAAATAAGAGAAAACTTCAGATAATCTGCATCATTTTCCTTCAGAGTACATCATAGAATTTTAACAAATTTATTAAACCAGGGATTGCTCACTATCAGTTTTTCTATATAACCAGTATATATTTTCTTAATCATAAAATATTTTATGTTCATTGTTGAAATATGCAAGAAACACAATAAAGTTCAAATAAAAAAAAAGTAACCTGTACAATCATTATACAAAGAAGACATAGGCCCCCACAATTCTACTAACCAATTATATTGAACTATTCCATTAAGAGTCTCTATTTCTTAGGGACTTCTTTCATATTCAGCCTTACCCCTCTAATTTAGAATCCGTTTAACATTCAAGAATTTTCTGTACTTGCTTCCTTTGAGCACCTATTGATCTGTACACTTCTTGACATGTATTTAATATCCTTCACTAGCTCTCTTGGGGCACCTAGGTGGCTCAGTCACTTAAGCGGCTGCCTTTGGCTCAGGTCATGATCCCGGAGTCCTGGGATTGAACCCCGCATCAGGCTCCCTGCTTGGCAGGAAGCCTGCTTCTCCCTCTCTCACTCCCCCTGCTTGTGTTCCCTCTCTAGCTGTTTTTCCCTCTGTGAAATAAATAATTAAAATCTTCAAAATATGTATATATATGTATATCCTTCACTAGCTCTCAATGCTGATGAAGTCCTGCCCTACTGTTTACTTCACTTTACTCCATTTCAACCAGGTTAGGAAGAAAAAGGCAAAATATGTTCATGTCACAATATCCTCCAGAAATCTCTAAATCTCAGCCATTATGCTTTGAATTTCAGTACTTTAAGAAAATTATTTATGAACAAAAGATCAATAACAACAACAATAACAACAATTCTGCTAGGGACAGCTACTTGTAAAAGAATGAAACAGGACTACTTTCTTAAACCACACACAAAAATAAACTCAAAAGGGATTAAAGACCTAACTGTGAGACCTGAAACCATAAAGTTCTAAAAGAGAGCACCAGCAGTAATTTCTCTCATATAAGCCGTAGCAAAACTTTTCTAGATATGTATCCTGAAGGCAAGGGAAACAAAAGCAAAAATAAACTACTGGGAGTATGTAAAAATAAAAACCTTCTGCATAGCAAAGGAAACAATCAATAAAACCAAAAGAAAACCTACCGAATGGGAGAAAATATTTGCAAATGACATATCTGATAGACGGTTAATATCCAAAATACATTAAGGACTTATACAATGTAACATCAAAATACCAAAAAACACAACTAAAAAATGGGCAGAAGACATGAACAGACATTTCTGCAAAGAAAACATACAGGTGACCAAGAGACAAGCAAAGATGCTCAATATCACTCATCATGAGGGAAAAGCAAATCAAAACCACAATGAGATATCACCTCATACCTGAAGGAATGGGTAAAATCAAAAACAAAAGGAACAACAAATGTTGGTAAGGATATGGGGAAAAAAAGAAACCTTCATGCTCTGTTAGTGGGAATCTAAACAGATGCAGCCACTGTGGAAAATGTTATGGAGGTTTCCCCCCCAAATAAAATTGGACCCACTCTATGATCCAGTAATTGCACTACTAAGTGTTTACCCAAAGAATATAAAAGTACTAATTCAAAGAGATACATACACCCCAATGTTTATCGCAACATTATTTACAGTACCCAAATTGTGGAAGCAGCTTAAGAGTCCATTGATAGATGAATATATAAAGAAGGGGTGCACATATAAAATAGAATATTACTCAGCCATTAAGAATGAAATCTTGCCATTTGCAACAAGATAGATGGATGTAGAGAGTATAAAACTGGTGAAATAGGGGCGCCTGGGTGGCTCAGTTGTTTGGGCAACTGCCTTCGGCTCAGGTCATGATCCCGGAGACCCGGGATCAAGTCCCACAGCGGGCTCCCTGCTCAGCGGGAAGCCTGCTTTTCCCTCTCTCACTCCCCCTGCTTGTGTTCCCCCTCTGGCTGTGTTTCTCTCTGTCAAATAAATAAAATCTTTAAAAAAAAAACTGGTGAAATAAGTCAGAGAAAGCAATACTATTTGATTTCACTCATATGTGGAATTTAGGAAACAAAACAATGAACAAAGAAAAAAATGACACAAACCAGAAAACATACTATTAACTATAAAGAACAAACTGGTGGTTACTAGAAGAAAGATGGGTGGGGGAATATGTAAAACAGGTGAAAGGGATTAGGAGTATACTTATCACAATGTGCACTGAGTAATGCACAGAATTGTTCAATCACTATATTATACACCCGAAACTAGTATAACACTGTATATTAACTATACTGGAACTAAAACAAAAAACCTTCTAATAAAAGGATTACTAACATTTTTATCATAGAAATGTATTTATTTTCAAAACTGAAAATAATGAAGATAGTTCCAAATAACTAAAATAAATATATCAAATACAGGTGACAGGAATTGCTAAAAGTCCAATAAAGAAGGATTAAAACAGAGAAAAAGGATTAGGATAGATCATTAAATGATAATTTGCTTATATAATCTCAAGAGTATTACTGTGTCTTGAAAATTCCAGTCTGTATAAAGGAAATAAGAAAATTCAGAATATACATGAATTTTTACTTCATTTTACACAAAAACGTTCAACAAGAGCAAAGAAAGGCATAATAATCACCTATTAAAAACTTGATGAACACGTTCTCCAAAAACCTGTCTATCAAATAATCTGAATTATTCCTCAGTAAAAAAAAAATCACAATGCTCTTTTTATGTGTGTTTCTTGCAATGTTATCCCTCATAGTGTCTATTTTACAAGAAACTTAAAATTAAAATGGATGTGTACAGTCAATATGCACCTGTGTCTACAGGAAAAATGAGCCAAAATGGCTTGAAGAATATCTTAGCAAGAAGACCGAAAAGTGGAAAGCAGATAATGTGTCAACTGCAGCATTTTAGCAAATTGAGGCGATGAAACATGTGTTCTTAAAGGATATTCTTTTATAGCCTTAAAATATAGTTACACAAACACTGAAACCTAAAATAGTAAGATAGATAATAAAGGTAATTGGAAGAGGGATTCTATATGTACCTAAGACTGAGGGGTTCTATCAGGTCATAATCTTTAAATTAATGTTACAATAGCATATTTATTTCTGGAAGATATTAGAAGGAATTTTTTAAATTCAACTCATAAAAGTTTCTATAGTTTAATTGATACTTTTCAGATGTTTTATATGGCAATTCAATTTCTACCTATGAGTATCTTTATTTTTTAATGACACACAGATATATTTGATCTAAACTTCAGCTTCTTTAAACCACAACATCTGTACAGAAATCATATTCCCCATAAAAACTCAAACTAGGGGCGCCTGGGTGGCTCGGCTCAGGTCATGATCCCGGAGACCCGGGATCAAACCCCACATCGAGCTCCCTGCTCGGCAGGAAGCCTTCTTCTCCCTCTCTCACTCCCTCTGCTTGTGTTCCCTCTCTGGCTGTGTTTCTCTCTGTCAAATAAATAAAATCTTTTTTAAAAAATCTATTCTTCTAATGAAAAAAATACATTTCCCTTTCTTGATATGCTACTGTCCTACGAAGTAGACACTGGATAAAAAGCAACTCCCTGCCCCTCCATCAATCAAACCGCCCAAGCTCTAGCACACACACACACACACACACACACACACACACACACACACACACAGTATGTCCCTCTCTCCCTCTGTATCTCCTTCTCTCTATCATTCATACACACACATCATTTAGGTACTAAGAAGTTGCCTATTGACTTTTGTGGAAATACCATGTTTAAAATAATTTCCCAAAACTGTTCTTTTATGAAGTACTATTTTTCACCAGCAGAATATCAAATCACTGGCACTTGAGACATTGTCTTGGAATTTCTATTATAATAAGGAATCAGGAAACACACACCAAAAGACTTCCCCCGTACATTCTAGAAGCCATGCCTGGAGAAAGAAGTCCAAAGACCTTGTCAGAGTACCAAATAATTATGGAATCTCACTCTTTAAATCATTAACAACATAAATTCAAAACCCATTGTGCTCTTTTCAATTCTTCTTATTATTATCTTAGAAATGGTCTTTAAGATATAGTCAACAACATGATTGGGTACCATTCCAATTTTAACATATTCCAGGAAAATTTCTAATAATCATTTAAAAATTTAGAGTATGATTATATTTGTATGGCCATTTCAAAACGTCATATATTCTAGAATTTAATAGGATGTATACAAAATCTTACAGAATGCAAGATATCAGAGGTGTGATTTGTAAGAGACTTGCCATTATTCATGGCAGAAATACCTGCTCCATATCATGGTGTGGTACCTTAAGGAAGTTGTTTTGTATTTCATATTTTTCTGTTATGTAAAATCAGAAATAATCGATCTTTTCTCATATATTCTCAAAATCTTGTCCTACTCGTTTCGGATATTAAACTATAGTAGTATAGTTAAGCACAAAAAACAAGCAAACATCTTGCTCCATAGTGTATATCCATGTGAGGGTCTTAAACAATCTGTAATGGAATGTTATTTGGAATAAGAGGGTAGGTAATGAGTAAATAATACTGGCAGGAATTCTCTGAAGGACAGTAAGCCTGAAAACAATTCCATTTGCTGCAAAATGTCAAAAAGAAGAAAGGCAGAACAACAATAACAACCCCCCCCAAAAAAAACCCTGAAGAGCTACTAGAGCTAAAAAATAATCTGTTGCCATTAAACACACACACACACACACACACACACACACACACACACACACACACACACACTATTAAAGTATTAACTAGACACATACAGGGCTTAGCAGTGATGGCCATGTAATATCTGGCTTCCAGAACAGTAGCAGAGTATTATTTAGTCTTCCTTACAGTGCCCAAACATTTATGAATTTGCAACAAAGCCAAAGTCAGAGGAAATTTTAGTATACATGTCTATTCTTCATATATGATATATAGCACACATAATATATATTCTTCTTTGGTAATCTCTGATAGTCTTTGGTTAGGATCTTTTTCTGAGTTGAATAGAGTCCCCTCAAAACTCACATCTACTTGGAACTTCAGATGAGACCTTACTTGAAAATAAGATGTGTGCAGTTGTAATTAGTTAGGAAGATGAAGGCATGCTAGATTAAATCCAATGACCACTGTCCATTTAAGAAGGTGCTATGAAAACAAAGATACTGAGAGCAAAGAACATCATGTGAAGATGGAGAAAGAGATTGAAGTAATTCATCTACAACCAAGGAACACCAAATTTTACTGGAAGTTACCAGAAGCAGAAGAAATATATGGGAAAAATTCTTCAGAACCTCTGGTAGGAACCAAGTCTGTCAAAACCTTGATTTCAGACTTCTATCCTCCACAAGTGTAAGAGAACAAATTTCTGATGTTTTCAACTACCCAGTTTGTGGTATTTTATTACATCAGTCTTAGGAGATCGCTAGCATGTGGTAAAACACAATGTTCTCTATACTATATTGCACAAATGCTCAGGAGTATTGGGCCACAGGATCAGGAAACTGGTGATTTTTCTAAATTAATTGCTAAAGGACTAGTTACAAGAATGTTACAGTGATGTGCCATACTAATCTAACAGAACGCATGTGTTATAAAATATAGTATTTTCAGAATGAGGTCTAATGGTTACATAAATTGGATGATTTATTTTAGGACCTATGATTTCTGGCACTCCTAAATACAACTAAAATAATAAAAAATTATCAACATTTTTTTTTAATACACAGAGAGTACTCTACATCTGACAATTCAGAAATTATTTGAGTAGACTGGCTACGTGAATCCCTGGGTGAGCTAGCAAAAAGAGACTTTGGCAGGCCTAAAATACAGTGCTGCCCTCCATCACCTCACTGCCCCAGATGAATACATCCTTGCTGGAGTCAGTGACTTGGTACCTCCCCCTGGCCAGTCCCTTATATTCCACTTGCTTCTTAAGTCAAAGACTAAAGCCAGAGAGATAAAATCAGTAGTGCTGCTGTTATCTTTTGCAGCTCCTGGAAACAAATGGCAATTCAGTCTGCTGATTTCTTATCCAGTCTCTTCTCCAGGCCCTATGGATCCAAATCTCAGAATCTGGACAATTCTTCAATGAAAAGAACAACTTTCTTTTTTTCTCTTGTGACCAAAAACCTGTTTGTTTGTTTGTTTGTTTGTTTGTTTTAAAACAAATGTCTCAAATGTCTAATTTCTACTTTCCTTTGTCTGGCTCACAGCATGTCTAGTAACACTTGAGTACCGCTCTTCAGGTAGTAGTATACTCAGAAATAATTGTTATAGTATATTTATATAGTAAATGCCCATAATGTATCAGTATATGGTATATGTAATATTATTATTTAGATAATTCTTTTAAGAGAAGTACATTGCATTTTAAATACAAAACAAAAATAAAATTAACACTATCTGAAGAACAGAAAATAACTTTAAAACCACTTTACCCTTTCCTACCCATCTTTAAACTGTTATACAAGTAGATACTACAGTATGCTTCATTAAATACACATTTGGGTTTTTTTGTTCATGTAAAGTCATATTTCTACATTTTTACAAATAAAAGGATTTACAGACTACTATAACAAATAGTTCTTCAATGTAGACTTCAATTGTGGTAAGTATGGAATACATCTTAATAGCTACTAGGGCAGGAGAAAGCACTGTCATCTATGAGAATAACTGTGGAGAGGGAATGATAAAAGGCTTGGGGAAGGAGGGGAGCCAGAAATGGGAGAGAAAGGAAAAAGGGGGAACTGTGGAGGAGAGGTGAGGGAAGGGAAAAGGATGGGAGGATAAAGAAAATAAGTCAGGAACAAAGTGGGAAGGAAAGAGGAAAGAAAGAAGTAAAAGGAAAAGAAAAGAGAAAGTAGCACAACCATTCAGAAAACATTTGTTTTCTTTATTTAAGATTTTTTATTTATTTATTTGAGAGACAGAGACAGAGATAATGACAGAGATAGCCAGAAAGAGCACAGCTGGGAGAAGAGGGAGAAGTGGGCTCCCCATTGAGCAAAGAGCCCAATGCAGGACTCTGTCCCAGGACCCAGAGATCATGACCTGAGCAGAAGGCAGACACTTAACTGACTGAGTCACCCAGGTGCCCCTGTTGTCTCTATTTTTAAAAGTGGGGGAAGAGAGAGATAGAATAAGGAATTGTTATGCCCAAGATTACCTAGTTAGGATCTCCATTATGTATAACTTGGTACAGACTCTGTAAGACAAGAGAACTGTAGTTCACTGATAAAGATACACAATAAATAAATGTCAGAGTCTCTATTCACAGTGGCATTCATTTTTCATGGTAAGAGAATGAAACTAAAGACTATTAAATGATTTGCAAACTCTGGTACCCAAAATCTAAAACAGCATCATCAGGGAGCTTGGCAAAAATGGAGATTCGTAAATGTCATAGGACACCCATGAAATCAGAAATTCTAGGAGTTGGGTCCAGAAATTTGTGTTTTAAATGCTTCTAAAACATGCTGAAGTTTAAAAACCTCTAATTGAACCCATATATTTTCAGGTAGAGCAACCCACATGTTTTGCTGAGATGGCAGTATAATAATTTTTCCTGAATGGGCACAGGACACAGATCAACTAATGTTCATTTACGTAAGTGCTGGCAACCAACTCTTCTAAAATAAAAATCTAAAGCTATATACACAGTCGTCCCTTTTTCCTCGCATTTTTCAATAGCACATGAATGCATTTGCAGCTGTACTTTCTAATTCTTCTCTGCCCAACATCCTAACTTCTCTCAGGGTCCTCTCATCAGGGCCCCTAATGCTGAATTCTCTGGGGACTGGAGTTCCAGGGATGATGCATTTTGAGACCTTATCTCTGAGTCTCCCCATGGTTTATACTCTGGACAGTCATGTCTATAGTCCTCCAATGGAACAGGGGTTATTTACCATGAGACAAAATCAAGCCTTTAGTGTCAGGACTGCTAGGCAGCTCAAAATCTATATGATTCTTGGGTTTCCCCCATCATAAGATTTGAAAGAGTCTTGTAAGCTTTCAATGAAAAATTTTTGCTGCTGTCCTTTTTGACCACAGCTGTAAACAAGTTGTGTGCTTGATCTGAGCCACACCTTTTCCTCAGAACTTATTTTCTTGGATTTTTTTTATAGATTTTATATATTTATTTCAGAGACAGTGAGAGAAAACACAAACGGGGAGGAGAGGGAGAAGCAGTGCACCCCCATGTGGGGTTCAATCCCAGGACCCTAAGATCATGACCTGAGCCAAAGGCAGCAACTTAACTGACTGAGCCACCCAGGTGTCCTAGAACTGATTAATTTTTAAAGAACTGCAAAGCCAGGGCACCTGGGGGCACAGTCGGTTGAGCCCCCAGTTCTTGGCTTTGGCTCAGGTCATGATTGTAGGGTTGTGAGATCAGCCCTGTGGAGGGCTCCATGTTTAGTGCAGAGTCTGCTTGAGTTTCCCTCACTCCCTCTTCCTCTGCCCTTCCCCTGACCATGTGCTCACTCTTGCACATACTCTCAAATAGATAAATCTTTAAAAAACATTTTTAAAAAGGAGCCTCACAAGCCAGTTGTTAAACGCAGCTACTTATTAGAAAATATAAGAATAAACATAGTAATCAAAAACAAAAGTCTATATATACCAAACTACACACACATACACCTATGAATATACCTACTGTTGGCTATCATCTCTGATTTAAGGTCATCTACATGGATTGTATCCAAATATCATAACACTATGTAATGGTGTATACTATGCATTTCCTTCCAATTCTGCATTCAGTGACATCGTTTATGTAGTCCCCATTGGTCACAGGGGAGGATTTATACCATGAAAATTGACAAACATGAAAAATCATGATGCTTTTTTCTCTTAAGAGAGTCACTTGTTAACTGTTTACCTGCACACCACTGGCTATGACAAAAGACTTCTAGAAGTCCTATCAAAAATGGCTTCTGAGGAACAGACAATAGACACTGTGGGAAAAACTACCATAAACAGAAGAAATGTCATGTAGTTCATAAAAGCCAAAGTCACTCCATTCAAAAATTTTATTATTCAACTGATTATAAGATAAAAATAAAACATTGGCATTTTTTCATTTAATCAAAAACTTACTATACAAAACAAAGTGCACTTGGTTAAAATGCAATCTTCTGGCAAAAGTCCAAGATTTATTTCTTCTTTAATAAAGCTCCAAACAGAATGGTATTAAGTTTCTCTCTTTGCTGATTTTTATCCATTTGTTTTTCACTCACTATCATGACACTTCCATTCACTTTAAACTATACGTCTGCAGCTTCTTTTCTGAAAATGTGAAATGTCCTTTTGAAAATCAGCTCTTACTAGTGAGTGTGAAGTAAATGGTTTCTTTTTGCCAACCTTTTAAAAAGGAAAAATGAAAGGATGGAGCACAATGAAATTATTGAAGCAATTGAACTGGCATGTTTCATACTTCAAATTAGTATTGTTAGGAGGTTCTGTGAAGATAGAATCTTCAGCCTTGAGAAATTTGTATTGGGAAATGGTTTCCTTATCAGTGAGGTTAATGAGGATGTCAGCAAATGGGATGAGGCTTCGCCAAATGGAATTACTTTCACCTCCAGTCCTACTTGGAAAAGGTGTTAATCAGTATATTAATCTTATCAGCAGCTGAGAAGGAGGATTTGGATGTGGCTATTTCTTCTATTCATTAGAAAACCCTGAAAAGATAATTATTCTCAAAATCCATATTATCTATACTATGAAAGAAAAAGAAAAAAACCTCTTGCTAAAGCAAAGACCTTTGTAAAGCAAAGACAAAGATGGATAGATGGGCCAGAAAGAGTTTTGAAAGAAGAATTTAGAAAGGAACATATCTAAAAAGTATTTAAAGTTTTCTAGAATATTCAAGAGATAGCCAAGGAAAGTATGTCGACTAAACATAATCATCAATAAAATCATCAGACCACAGAAAAATAATTTTTGATTGAACATAATCAATACCACAATTGAAAACGATATGCATGTTGGAGAATGTCAAGGTGTAAAATAGAAGCAAAGTATCCTGCTGTAAACTCCACTACCTTCTACACACAATCTGGATATTAAAAGCGGATAAAAACCCCTACCTCACACTATACATAAAAATAAATTCTAGTAGGACTGAAGACCTGTCAAAGGTAAAATGATAAACGTTCTAGAAAATAAAATAGCAGAACATTTTCCTGACATATGGTAGTCAAAGATCTTTTAATGAGATACAGAATCATCTAGCCAAAAAGCAAAAAATGATATTATGGATAACATCAAAGTTAAGAACATTTGTTCATAAAAAATAAATAAATAAACATTAAGAGAGTGAAAAGGCAAAACATAGAATGTGAATGAAGAAGATTTAGGAAATACATATAATAAATAAATAACTAATACCAAAATATGTAAAGAATCCCCATAAATCAATAATAAAAGACAGGAGACCTAAATTAAAAAACGTTGAAAGACTTGAACAAATATTTCACCCAGAAGGTATTCTAACTTCTACTAAGTTTGTGAAAAGCTACTCAGTATTATTGCAGAAATTTAATTAAAGCCAAATGAGATACTCTACCCAAGAACCTGAATAAAAATTAAAAGATGGCTAATACAAAATGCAGATGATGATGTAATCAGAATTCTCATGCATTGCTTTTATATACATTTTCAGATACCAGTGATGGAAATGTAAATTGGTAGAACTATTTTGAAAAACTGGTAATATTTAACAAGTATCCAGTGTAATTTTTCTTTTATTTTATATCCCAGAATGCCAGTGGCTACTAGGTCTCAAACTACTAGCTTAGATCAATTAGTAATTGTCATTCAAAAATTAATGTAATTAATTAATGTAATTAATGTAATTAATTTTACAATGTTCTGTTTACATATGATTTCCTCATGAAAGTAGGTTCTTAGAGAGATAAAATGAAGGGAAATACATTTGAATAACATCTACATATGCCCTTGAGATATGTATAATCTCTGTACCACAAAGATTGCATTTTCTGAATCAACATTTATCAACAGAAAATCCTGTGGGTCACTTGCTTCCCAGACAAGGCATTTTCATTTTTCAAAAAGGCTACCTAAATGTGACAACCTGGAAAATGCTGTGAAATATTTTGGGATGATTAGGCTTTCCTTTGTCTACCACATCATACGACATGCAGTGCCCCCTTGTCGACTGGTGTGTCTAATCTTTGAGAAAGAATCAGCAGCAAGCTGTATTCTGCAGGGGGACCTTGTTTGCCTAAGATCACAAAAGCATGATCCCAATTCAGGATAAGGGAAATATAAATCTTTACTTTATTAAAATATCTTCATTTCAGAAAAATCAGACAACACTGACTTTTCTATGATCGTTTTGTTCTATGATCATTTTATTCTTGTGTCAGCCTAAAAGGTTTTTTGTTTTTTTGGTTTTTTGGTTTTTTTCTCACCCTGAGTTTTAATTGGAGCTCTGAACAAAACAAAACAAGGCAGGAAAGTTAAGGTAGAAGAGAATGAGCCCACTGAATGTGGCCACATATCACACAAAAACTCAGCCAACGGTTAAGGAGTGACCGCAAGCTACTATCCAAGCCTGATTCCTGACTCTGGGTCATGTCAGTCTAGAGGAAAAGATGTTTGTTTTCTTCATACCGAAGCACACATCATATTCCCTAGGGACACAGCTGTCTAGCTCTCTTTTAATAAAATCAAATACTCAATGTAACTTTGGACTTGGATAAGAAGCTAGTATCTCTAGACCTAAGCATACTCTGATTTTATGCCATAAAATGATTAGAAATTTAAAAGAAAAAAAAGTAAAGTATTCAGAAACCTGAGTCCCAATTCTGGTATTTTCAACAAACCCCGAAATAATTTACTATTTGACTCTTAAACTCCTTTAGCAATGAAAAATGATGACAGTGAAGCCAGAGGTCCATCACAGTTTACATTAAATAAAATGACAGATGAAAAAGGGCTTTGAAAATGTTCCAAGGACAGGAGTCAATATGGCGGAAGGCCAGGTGACCACATTTTGGGGAGTTCCCTGAAGAGAGCTGAATTCCAGCAAAAACAAAACACTACAAAACCACTGTGAACACCCATGAAATCAGCCTGAAATGTGATATTTCCCACTTCTGGACCACCACGAGAGACAAGGAACATCGGCAAAAAGGTAGAAACAAATAAGAGGGTCTGGAGGCTTGCCCCCAGAGACAGGGGAGTGGGGGAGGAAGCCCGCAGGGCTGAACCATTGAAAACAAATACCCCAAAATGAAAGTGCTCTGTGAGTGAGGAATAACAGCAGATTACAGCCTGAATCGGGGCTAGACAGAAACGGGAACACAGCGGAGCCCGGGGCAAGGCAAGGAGACTTTTTAAAATTTTTTCCCACCGCCTGGTGCCCCTGCCGTTCGGTGCCCCCGTGCGCGCGCCGCCGCCGGAGCCTCTGGGACCCCGCGCGTTGCCGCCGGAGCCTCCGGAGCCGCCAGGCCCCCGCGCGCCGCTGCCAGAGCCACCGCAGCTGCCCCGAAAGCAGCGGGAGTGGATTCTATTTTTATGCCACTGCCCTGCTCTCCCGTTTCTCTCCACACCGTGGGCCGTGAACAGACCCCCCCCCAGGGAAGGCGTTTTTACAGACTTGCGTGGGACCGGAGAGGCCGCGGGTCCCGGGGCGCAGACAAAGTCGCGCGATCCAAAAGGAGTTGTGGCTTTCAGGTGCAGGGGTGGGGGAAGAAATCAATACAACCTCTGCGCCATCCCGGCTGTGACAGGCTGCCAACCGGGAGGCTGGAAAGAGCCCCTCCCTGTGTAGAGGCTCTCTCTGGGAGGGAGGTCTGGGCACAGATATCTTGCTCCGACCTGACTTCCGCAACAGCTGAAAAAAGACGTAAAAGAACAACGCTCCGCTACCAGAGAATTGTAACCTGATAACCTGGTTACCGTTGAGACTGGCCTCTAGGAAGGGGGCCGAGAGACTCAGCCTAGGTAGAAGGACTGAAACGGAACAGCAGGCCCCGGCCCCAGAAAGCAAGCCGGAAGCTCAGGAGGACAACACTCTAATGCAAAACCCCAAATCGGGGGAAAGGCAATTTATTAAACTCCTGGCACTGACTACAAGTACCAAAAGCCCTACAACTCATCGATACAGTTTTCCACCTCATTTACTTTTTTAGACTTTTTTCTATTTTTACTTTTAAAGCTTCCACTTTAAGCTTAAAAATACATTCTCACGGTTTTTCTTCCTCCAATTTTTAGCCCCCTTCTTATCACAACGTGATACCCAATACAACACCCCATAACATTTCTTATTTTTTTAATTTTTTTATTCTTTTTTATTTTTTATTTTTATTTTTTCTCTTTTTTACCCTAAAATTTTTTCAAACACACCCCTGTATTTTCTTCTTTTGTTGTTGCCTCTTGTTTCCCTGTTCGCTCTTTCTGTTTTTTCCCTTTCTTCTCTCCTCTTTCCTTTATTCTCTCTATTATGTGTACATGTAGATACAACCTTCAAGTCAATCCCACATCCCTATTCAATACTACCCCTATATACGACCAGTTCTAATCCCCCCTATATCTCTTGAAAGTGGGCTCCTCCAACAATAACAACAAGACAAACTCGGAAGCTTCTGAAACGCATTCCTTGCCCACAAGGAGTGTCTGCCCTCACCTTCCCACTCTAGTTTGTCAGTGTGTCTGTGTAATTGTCTTTGCTTCTATATTATATAAATACTGGTCTTGGGGGTCATATACGTTGGGCTTCGCTTTTTGATCTCTTCATTTACCCTTGATAACCCTTTTCTTTACCCTGTAACAGCTTTGTACCATATAAATCCTATCACCGGGCCCCGCTCTGGCAAGGGTGTCTTTTCTTACTTCCTCTCTTCCGTTTTCTTTTTTCTTTCTCCTCCCTTTTCGGTGGTGAACTCTGGTTGCTCCAAAACCTTCCAATGACCAATCACCTAGATAGTGGCTGATATATCTAGCCATACACCCCCTCAACCACTCCTCGCCACAATGACTCAGAGAAAGAACACCCAAGAGAAGAAGAACCCTGAGACTGCAGCCTCGGTCACAGAATTACTGGAAATGAACATAAACAATATGACAGATATGGAATTCAGGGCAGCAATAGTCCAAGCAATAGTCAATTTAGAAAAGAACATTAGTCTCAAAGTGGAAGCCATAGTAACAGAAGTGAAAGCTGAGGTTAGAAAGGCTTTAGATGAGATGCAATCTAATTTATGTATGCTAACAGCCAGAGTAAGTGAAGCTGAAGATCATGTCAGTGATTTAGAAGACACACGGAATAAGAAGGAGGAGCAAGAGAAGTCTTGGAGCAAACAACTAAAATCCCAAGAAAACAGAATAAGGGAAATGAATGATGCCATGAAATGCTCCAATATCAGAATTATTGGAATCCCTGAAGGAATTGAGAGAGAGAGAAGCCTAGAAAATATTGTTGAACAAATCATGGATGAAAA
>PITA01021263.1:0-33093 GCA_004023965.1 Spilogale gracilis | reverse complement strand
CCAGACCCTCCAATTTGTTTCTACCTTTTTGCCGATGTTCTTTGTCTCTCGTGGCGGTCCAGAAGTGGGAAATATCACATTTCAGGCTGGTTTCATGGGTGTTCATGGTGGTCTTGTAGTGGTTTTTTTGCTGGAATTCAGCTCTCTTCAGGGAACTCCCCGAAATGCGGTCACCTGGCCTTCCGCCATCTTGACCCCCCCTCGAATTTTTCCATTTCTTACTTACTGGCTTTTGTGTTGTTGTTGCCATATATTACTATTTATGTTATAAACCATTGTTGTTATTTTTGTTAGAACGGTCAACTGTATTTTATTTTTATTTAAATTCAATTAATTGACATATAGTGTATTATTAGTGTCAGTGGTAGAGTTTAGTGATTCATCAGTCATATAATACTCAGTGCTCATCACATCACATGCCCTCCTTAATGACCTTCACCCAGTATCCCATCCCCCTACCACCCTCCCCTCCAGCAATCCTCAGTTCATTTCCTATGATTAAGAGTCTCTTATGGTTTGTCTCCCTCTCTGATTTAGTCTTATTTTTCCTTCCCTTCTCCTATGATCTTCTGTTTTCTTACATTCCACATATAAGCACTATCATATGGTAATTGCCTTTCTCTGATTGACTTATTTCTGTTAGTATAATACCCTCTAATTTTATCAATGTTGTTGCAAATGGAAATATATCATTTTTAATGGCTGAGTAATATTTCAGTGCATGTATGTATATATAAATACATATACAAATGTATGTAAATATATATGTGTGTGTATATATATATGTAAATATATATATATATATATATAAATATATACCTCATCTCCTTTATCCATTCACCTGTTGATGGACATCTGGGCTCTTTCCAGAGTTTGGCTATTATGGACATTGCTGCAATAACACTGGGGTACAGGTGCCCCTTCAGATCACTACATTTGTATCTTTGGGGTAAATACATAGTAGTGCAATTGCTGGATCATAGGGTAGCTCTATTTTCAACTTTTTGAGGAACTTCCATACTGTTTTCCAGATTATCTGCACTAGCTTGCATTCCCACCAACAGTCAGTTGTATTTTAAAGTCAGGTAAATGAGAGAAAGTCTTATATTTCTCACATCATTACCATTTCCTATCATCTTCAACTGTTTTTGGCAACTGTTTTTTTAATCTGGTATCATTTTTCTAGTGCCTGAAAAACTTCCTTTAACATTTCTTTTAGTGTGAATCTGGTGATAAACTCTTTCAACTTTTAAATGTCTCAAAAGCCTTTATTGCTTTCAATTTTTGAGGAAAATTTACAGAAATGAAATTCTGGATTTACAGGTTTTTTTATGAACTTTGAGTTTGTTGCTCCATTATCTTCTCATTTACATTGCTTCTGATAGGAAATCAGTAGAATTTCTTATCTTTATTTCTCTGTAATGTGTCCTTTCCTTCTGGATGCTTTTAAGACTTATCCCTGTGTTACATGTTTTGTGCAATTTGATAATATACCTCCGTGTAGTTTTCTTCATATTTCTTGGAGTTTGCTAAGATTCCTGGATCTCTCTTTCTTCCAGCACTCCAGCGTGCAGATATTTGCTTGAATTCGTGCTACTGCTCATGCTTTTCTTCTGCATTTTAATCTCCTAATTTTATGATATTTTATCAGACATTCATGTGTCCTTTTCCAAAATATTCGCTGTAGTCTTTTATAGATATACATTACACATTATAAATATACATAAAATACATCTATTATATTTTAGAGTATGGAATACACTTACAGTAGTTGTCTTAGTTCTGCTGTCCTCTGATTCTAACATCTATTAGTTATTAGTTCTGGGTGATTTTTAAATGATTTTTTTTTCCCTCCTCCTTAGACCTTAAGCTTTTCTGCTCTTTTGCATGCCTGGTAGTTTTTTATTATATGGCAGTGAGTTGGAATTTTACCCTGTTAGATTCTGGATATTTTAAATTCTTGTAGATATTCTTGATTTTTTTCTTTAGATGCTATGTTGGGGGTCCTTAAGTCCAGGTCATGTTTCAGTGATTGTCTGGGAAAACACATGGCCTCAGCACAGAGTCCTGCTCATGACTGATTTACTATAGAGAAAGCATAAAAAACCAAAGTCGGCAAAGAGTAACGGCATATGGGACAAAGTCTGAGGGAAATCAGGCCCAAGTTTCCAAGGGTCCTTCCAGAGTGGACTCACACAGAATACACTTAAAGCCCCCAGCAATGAGTTGCAATATGTATGAAATAATGCTAACTGGGGAAGCACCCCCAGTTTGACAGATGTGCAAATTGCAAAGTCCTAGGAAGATAGAAAATGTTGGTATAAACTATAGTGTTTGTTCTATCAGTTTAGATACAGCAAGTCACTCTTATCAGTTAATGCTCGAACCCTTCCCAAACCAAAATTCCCAGATGCCGGCCAATTCCAATCTTGTATGCACATCTTTCAAAGGATAGCAGTCAGGTCTGATATATTAAATCTTTTCTGGAGAGATATTATTAGGTCACTCAGAAATAGTAGATTCTTTGAGATCTCGGTTTAAGTTTCCCTGGGTGGGGCTGGGATAGTGTTTGCTCCATGGTTAATTATTTCCCACTAGGGAAGTAAGACTTTTTGAGTCCTTGTCCAGTGCCCCATGAATTAGAGATTTCAGTGTCTTCCTGTTGGTAGTAGGCATATTCCCAAACCAGTGAGCCTCAGGTACTGTTCCCTCTTATTCTTGTGTATGTTTCTTTGCCAGCCTTACATAAGTTCCTATCACACTTAGGTATTGATTGGAACTCTACTGAAAACTAAAAGGAACTTTTCTCTATGTGTTCTAAGTTGTACAGCAATTCCTTTGCCTGTACTCTGCTGTCCCTCCACTCTGAGATCTATCTTCTAAATCACAAAGGCCTTCAGGCAGTGCCTCTTTTCCCTCCTTGTGTCTTAGGCTACCATCCCTCTCTGTACAGCAAGCCTTAGCAATCTTCAGGATCCTCTTATTTATTTTCTGTCTTTCCCAGATCACTGTCTTAGTGCCAGATATCCAGCATCCTCAGAACTTTGTTCCATCTATTTAGTCTGTTATCTAGTCTTTTTGGCTGTAGGGCAAATCCAAGCCTTATTCCATCTTGGCCAGAAGATTTCTAAGATTTCTAAGATTTCTCAGAAAATATAAATTTAAATAGTTACATGTGGAGGTATAACATGAGGAGAGGGAGATTTAAATAGCTACATTTTGAGGTCTGTTACAAGGTTAGCTTCCAGTTGTTCAGGCCCAGTTTTCTTGGCATTCTGCCATTAATGGTTCCCGTACTTAATTATCTGAAGACTTTTCAGCACTCCTACCTTTCATCTTGCTCTCATATGTGTCTCTCATGCCCACTCTTCTTGTCTGGTCCTGTACATTTCAGAAAGCTTGAGTGCCTTGAAATTTTCTTCCAAAATATAATTTTTTCCACTATGACGTCACTTATACTGTCCAGTGTGGCAAACCACCTCCTTCTTTGCTCTTTGTCTTGTTATCTCCTTGTTTTCTTAGTTATGAATCAGGTCAGGTTCCAACTTCTCAGGAAGCAATTCTTGAAGATCCTTCCTCTTCTCTTAACCAAGAAAGGCCACAGCCCTTCCTGGCTTTCTCACAAGACCCATGACTCCATGATTACTTCTACAAACGATTTATGTTTTTCTTTTTTAATTCTTTGACTTATTTTCTTTTAATGGGGTCCCTCAGGGCAACAAATTCTGTCTTATTTTGTTATGTCATAGATCCCAGCCCTTGTGAATTATTTTTAATAATTGATTAATAAATGTTTGCTAAAATACTATGAAATTATGGATTAAATAAGTCCTACAAGACATCATCTACTATGTCTTTATCCTATAGATAAAAATGATTGTGAGACCCAATGAGAGCAACCATGAATTTTAGTGAAGCATCTATAGAAAGATTCTTTAGGGGTATGGGAATATGGAGTTGAGCCCCTTTGTCATGACGGGTCAGTGGAAGATGTGGGTGTGAGGGATAAGTACACAGCTAAAATAGCTGTAGGAAACATGAAACAGAAAGAGGTAAAAAGATAATTGTAGAGCATATGGTACTGGCAAGAATGAAGGGGTCCAATATAATATTGGCTTTATTAGTTTTCTTTGCTTTCTGAATTCTTAACCAGAGTGTGTTTTATATCCCTCTACAGACTATAGAAGAAATAAGAAAAGCTGATTCACATACTTTAAAATGAATAGAAATAATAATTGTTATAATAATAAATATAGCTAATATTTATTGCACACTTATTCATTAACTGTATGTTAAGCACCCTCCTGAGAATTGGATACATATAACCTCTTTTAAGCCTCACAATGAATCCTAAGGTGCATTCGCGTTCTCAAGATGAGGAAGAGGGCTCAAGATAATTAACAACTTGGGTAAAGCTCACACAGCCAGTGAATGTTAAAGACAGAATTAGGAATTGAACAGCCAATGGTTTTAACCATTGGTTTATAATAGTCATGGCTTCCAACTAGCTCTTGATAGAAATCCAAGATTAAACATTCTCAGACCAAAAAAGGGAAAGTATTTTTCAAATGTAAGGTTATTTGATTCAGGGCCCTTATAGTAGATTAGGAATTTTTTCCCCACCTCTCCAGCAAGTCTTTCTTTTGTTTTCTTCCTTTTTCAGATCCATGCAAAATTAATTCCTTCTAACAGTTTAGACCTCCATGTACCTAGGTTCCATTTAGGTAGAAAAATAGAATTTTTCTTCACCAGCGTTGTGGTTAAAATATCAAGTTTTTTTTTTTCACTCAAGGAGCATTCCCTTCTTCCATTGTGTAATGTAGTTATGGATAAGTATGTCCAGGTCAACAGTTTCTTAAAAAAAAAAAAAAAAAAAGCACGTGAGTGAATTCTAGCCAGTGAATTGGGGACAGAGGTGATAATATATGCTACTTCTAGGTCTAGCCCCTGGAAATCTCCCATATGATCCTTTCTATTCTTTTTTTGCCTATGGATGTTGCCCTAAGAGCTATATTGGAAAATACATTTGATTATACAATGCTTGCATTAGCCCATTTTTTCTGAATTTATGAAATATAGTACACTCCTCATCCTTCACCTGTTTAGGAAATAATTTTTATTAAAAATAATTATTAGAACAGTTAGTGTTACTTAAAAAGTGAAATAGTTCTTGAGTTTCTTGGTTCAAATTTGTTAATTTTTCCATAGCAAATATTGGCTAAGTGGAGGTGCTGCTGGGATTGAGTTGAGTGTCATGATCACCCTTAGGGTCAGAGAAGACTCTAGACTCTACTAAGACTGGACTGAGAACGGGAAGAGGTATCATTTACTCCAGCTCTCCCGTAGTATTTTTACCAGAAAAAAAAAAAAAAAAAAGAGTGACAGATCATCTCACGTATAATTTTTGATGAAAGTTTCATCAAGTAAGTAGTATTTTCAGTGTATATTTTGCATGGCCTATTGGCACATGTGATCTCATTTTAGCACGTGGCTTTGTGAGTTGTATAATTTCAGCCACCTTATCCCCATTTTACAGTTGAGGACACAGCTGAGGGAAGTTTAAGTATTTTTGTTTGCTTAGTGTCTCTGAATTTGAGTGCAGACAGATTCTCAATTCATTTGTGGTTGAATGTGACCAGTATCAAAGAAATGATGCTACTAGGAAATCTGTGAAATCTGTAGTCGCTGACTGACACTTCTGTGGGCAAGCGCGTATTGTTTCCTGGCTTCCTCATTTTCTCACCTACAGAATCCAGGTACCTAGTAAAGGTGAAAAAAAGAAACAAAAGATGATGACAAAGATAAAGGTGAAGAAATGATGAACAAGAGGAGAAACAAAGAAAAAGGCAAAGAGGAGGACAAAGCCGAAAGTGGGAGGGGAGAATGAATGTCTATTGGACTAAGCCAGAGGGCACAAGACAGAAGTAGATAAGACAGCAAATGGCAGCCAATTGATGGAGTGATGGGGGGGTGGGTGGGGTGCAGTTGATGGCTTAGAATGAGGGAAGAGAAACAGGAAGAGAAAAGGCAGAAGCAGTTGAGGGGCAATATCAAAAAGTGGAAATCCTGGAAACAAGGACTTGGGGGTACCTTCATATCACTCTATTGGGCACAGTATAAATACTCAAGTTGTTTCAGTTGCTTTTGGCTAGTGAAATACTGATATTTTCAATGCAATCATGTGCAGAAATCAGGTTATGTTTATGATTAAGAGAGATAAGCTTTTTTTAGAGTTAGCTATATTTGAAACTTCATACACATATTTGAAAGTTAATCAGGTAGAGGTACTAGTAGGGATTTTAATATTTCTATCCCAGGCCTCTACAGTTAAATCTTGCATACATATCAGCAGATGTTCTACTTGAATTCCTTATGACAGGAGGTTCTAAAGAGAGTCATAGCATTTCCTATGACTTTGAAGAGCATTCAATCTGGATAAAGAATATTCCAGATTTGTTGGCCCAGTATGCAACCTAAATTCACATTTTACTTTGCAGGATCCTTAATTCAAATCTGATTGATTTTTTTCAGCTGTTCCAATTCATATTTTGCTCAATGAGTAGTCATATTTGTAGATGAGTCTGCACTAGATACATTATTTTCTTGGCTTTTGAACAAACTTAGATCAATATTAGGAAACATCTATTAAAAGTGTGTTCGCTGTTGTTCAGTTGTTATGTTAAATACTGATTTCATGCTTGTTTTCCTTTATATTTATGCTCAGAAAAAGAGCCAAACAACTGTTGGAGCTTTCTTCACAGACTCTGAAATGATATCAATTTTTTGTATGTGAAGAAGGTAAAGTATGATAAAGTCTTTTTTGAACATATTCCTAGTTATACTCAGTAAAACAGAAGTATTTAATTTTAAAAGTCTTGGCTTCCTTTAGAATCTGAAATTTATTTTAAGAAAAGAATTTAGGACTTACCTGCTTAATTTTAGTCAATTTTATGGCTAATTTAATTAGGGAAATTTAGATACAACAATAAGCACATGTGTAAGAGAAAGAAACATTTTTCCAGGAAAATCATTGTAGAAACTGAAACCATAGCAGCAACTAATCCCAGTACATGTAAGGAAATCAGTCAAGTAGCAGCAGTTTAAGTACTTAAAATACTTACTTAGTTGAGCCTTAAAATTAATTTCTGTTTAAACATAGTTTTTGTAGTTTTTTTTTATTTGAAAGCTCAGAGATATGCTGACTTAGATTATTTTAGTTGGACATGATGTGGGAAGAAATCTAGCAGTGGAGTTCTCTGACAAATAGAATCTGAGATAGAAATGTGCATGCAGACTTTTATTGGGATATGCTCTTCGGATCAACTGGGAGAGAGTGAAGGCAACAGGAATGGGCAAAGGAGGAAGTTAAGGGTCCCCACTATGTTAAGAAGGGCTTCAGCCAGTCCCACAGGAACTGGGATGAGTCCACAGAAACGACAATGAGGGCTGGGCCTTCTCTTCCTGCATGGATGACAATGAGGGTTGGGCCTTCTCTTCCTGCATGAAATAGTTATTAGATGTGGATCTTTTCAGAAAGGGGACACGACTTTGGATAGGGTGGCTCTCTTTGGCTGAGAAGGGCTCTAACTAGAGGTGTAAATAGTTGATAAGCCTGGCAGCTGGAGGAATGAGTCTTGAAGCGGGGGACATGGTTGACATACCACGGGTCCACTGCAGTTAATAAAAAAAAAACAAGCTAGAGGGCACCTGGGTGACTCAGTTGTTAAGTGTCTGCCTTCAGTTCAGGTCATGATCCCAGGGTCCTGGGATAGAGCCCCGCATTGGGCTCCCTGCTCAGCGGGAAGCCTGCTTCTCCCTCTCCTACTTCCCCTGCTCATGTTCCCTCTCTTGCTGCCTCTCTCTCTCTCTCTCTGTGTCAAATAAATAAGATCTTAAAAAAAAAAAAAATCCCAGGCTAGTAATGTCCTACCATGTAACACAGCTAAGTCTCAGAATCTAGAACATGGTGCAGAACCAAGCACCTTTGTGGCAATGGACATTGATGGGCTTTCCCATCATATACCTGGTGCTCTTTGCTCTTTATCTTTATTTTCTGCTCTGTAGTATTTCAGCTCTTTCTGTTTCTCCATTCATTACTGTGGCTTCTGTTGCTATTGGTTCACTTATCTTTTAAGTCATGACTGCTAAGGCTTCAGAAATATCACAGCATTCTTTCTGTGGATTCTCTCCTTCTATACATGTCATCAGTCCACTTCTTGTCTCACTTTCAAATTTCCTATGGGAGAGAATGTTACTCTCTATTAGATGGTGACTGTTTAACACAAAGGGCGTCTCCTAGGCAGACCTCTTGCGCCAGGTTCTATTATGCACTGGTCTATAAATGACTGCCTTCGAGTCTGGGATGTCGCCAGATTCTGAAGTCACAGGACATACAATAAGATGGTCTGTTTATCTATCTATCTATCTACCTATCTATTTATTTATGATTTTATTTATTTATTTGACAGAGAGAAACACAGCAAGAAAGGGAACACAAGCAGGGGGAGTGAGAGAGGGAGAAGCAGGCTTCCTGCCGAGCAGGGAGCCCGATGTGAGACTTGATCACAGGTCTCGGGGATCATGACCTGAGCCGAAGGCAGTCACTTAACCAACTGAGCCACCCAGGCACCCCAAGATGGTCTATTTATAAAGAACTTACCAGAAGTAGGATTTTGGGCAAGGCAGGTAATAAGAGGCTGTTCAATGGAAGTTAATTTAAACTTAAGCTCATTGCCTGGCTTCTTAATTCCTAGTAGTGATCCTTTTACAGATTTACCCTCCCCCTCCCATGATGTTTCACCCAACTAAGTTTCTCAAATTTCATTGTGTACCTGATGTCCTCGGAAGGATAGTTGAAATGAAGATTCCGGGGTTAACAGAAAACATCGTGTGTCCATCAGGTTGCAGATAACAAACCCCTTGTACTTATTTTCAGAAAGCAGAGATTCAAAACAGGCAATTGGATGTTTACAAAATAACTGGGAGAGTTGGCATTCCAGATTCAAGGTTTGATTTCCATCTTGACTTCCAAAATGACCACAGAGCTGGGTCATAACGGAAACTGCTTTGCTTACCTTGATCAGGATGTAAGGGAATTATGCAGTCTCTGCCCTGGTACGTGCCAGCAGGGTGGATGACGCACACCTGCCTATTGTAACAAAACCCTCTGAAAGGAGCGCAAGGGTCTCCCACAACTGCTCCAGGAACATCTGACCATGTCCACAATCATACATGAAGCAGAAATAGGGAGAGCAGCAGAAATCGGTCCTTTACTCCATGACCTTGACTCCTTACAAACTCTTAGGGGTATATCTGCTGGCAGAAGATAGATCCTACCGAGAAGCCAAAGGAAAGGGAGCCTTGAAAAAGTTGTTCTAACTTCTAGTCTGCAGTGAGTAAACTAATCTGAACCATCTGCCATATACCCCAAATAAATCTGATGCAGGTCTTCATGAACCATAAATTGAGGAAACAAATTGTCAGATGGTAACTCCTTGGGTAGAAGTTAACACATTCTAATAAAGAAGCAAGCAAACAGGAAGAAAAATGACCTTTCTAAACATGTCTGGATTTTACAATGTTATGAAATAGGTTCCAATACCATAAATTATAATTTTTTATAATCTGTAATTCTGGCTTTGGTGTTGTAAGTCATTGGCATTTGTAGAGCTAGAGATATAGCATTGAGCGTTAGAGTTACCGATCTCTGACCTTAAATATTGAACTTTAAACTAATGGGTAATACTGTCGACTACATTTCAACAATCTACTGGTTATTTAATGAAATTATGGTGATTATGGCCCCAAGGCATATCATCCAGAATTGCTCTTTAGTGCCATGTTTCCTGCCTTGTTCTTAGATGATAAAGCACAGACGAAAGAGACAGGAAGAAATAATGATGGAACTACAGCACTGAGGGCAGCCACGCCATCACTTAGCGATCCCTGTTACTCGGGGACAGATCTGTTTGCTTTCCTCCCCGCACCCATTTGCCACGGGGGAAGTTCTATGAAATTAGAGAAATATCTGTATTTTTTCCTTTTAATTTTAAAATAATAAAACTGGCTACATCTCTTCTGCTGCAGCTAGAAAACAAGGGAAATGGTATATTTGGTGGCCAGGCACAAGAAGAGAAGCAGTTCAGTTTGGATGTGAGGTGTCTGGTTATCACAAGATAATGAACTGGAGGTAATCCTTTAAGGGTTCTGTATACATTGTGAATTACAGTGGAAAAGCCTGGGCTGGATGTAAAACTTTGAGAAGCTTCAGAGTATTGTCCACAAAGAAAGCTATGATCGTGAATGGGATGAATCAGGGAAACTGTGAAGAAATGTTTTGATAAGAAGAAAGCCAAGAGAGTACTGACCCTGATTTCTCATTTGGACAAAGGAAGTCGAACCTGACAAATGTATGGCCAATGAAGTAGGAGGAAACCAGGTTGATATGGATGAGTGGTTACGGTGGATTCAGTAGGAAGTTGGCAAAGTAAATAGATGCGGCAGAATTAATTAAGGTAAAGGAAGGGACAGATGAAAATAAAGGAGAGTCTTACGTTTCTAGTCAAGAGAAAAGATAAAAGGATTGTGGATATAATGGGAACATCTGGTTACAAGATAGTAAAAGGATTCATCTTGACACCTGACTGGTTAATGGGGCCTCCTGGCCTCCTGGGACTCTACTGAGAAGTGGGAAGGTTATACCTTGAAGTGAATTTAATTTTTTTGATGACTAGAGAGACACTTGTCTCTCTGGATCCAGCCGATAACTTAAATGTGAAAAGTCATCTTGAGCATCAAGGCTCAAGACTGATGGCCCACTGTAATGGTCTACTTTTATGTGTTGACTCTACTGGACCAAGTGGTACCCAAATACTTGGCCACACGTGATTCTGGTTGGGTCTGTGAGGGTGTTTTAGACGAAATCAATGTTTGAATTGGTAGTCTGTGTAAACAGATTGCACTCTGAAGATAAGTGGTCTTCATCCAATTAGTTGAAGGCCTGAATAAAAGAGAAAAGCCAACCCTTCTTCAGGTAAAAGGCAACACCTCCTGCCTGACTAACTTGAGCTGAGATATTGGTGTTTTTATGTCTTCAGACTGGAACTGAAACATTGGCTCTTTCCAGGTCTCAAGCTTGCTAGAATTTGGATTGGAATGCTAGGATGAGCTCTCCTGGTTCTTAGGCCTTGAGGCTCCGACTGTAGCTATACCATCTGCCATCCTGAATCTCCAGGTTTCCAAGGCAGATCTGGGGACTTGTCAGCCTGCAAAATCATGTGAGCTAATTCTTTATTCTGTGTGTGTGTGTGTGTGTGTGTGTGTGTGTGTGTATAAAATTTGGTCTGCTTCTCTGCAGAACTCTGTCTAATATACCCAGAGACTCCCAGGATTTGATTGGGATGAGGAACTTTAAAAAAATGAGGAATCCTTTAATTGATGAGGAACCTTAAAAAAATGTATACTGGGTAGATTTTTAAATCCTTGGAATGGAAGGTAGTTACCCTTATTGACAGGAATTCCTCTGTGGTACGTTTTCCAAATGAATCAGAACCGAAAGCTTAATGGAGGAAAATATTAAGAATCTTTGACGGGGTCCTGTTTTAAGACACGTTTTATTGTCACATATTTTATCTAATTGAATCTTTACAATAAACAATCTTATAAGGTATTGTTAGTACTATAATAAAAACGAAGGTATAAAGACATGAAGTTTAGGTAACGTTTCTGAAGTCACACAGCTAGAAATTGGAAGACTGAGTAACAGTATTCAGTTTGTAGCATTCTGTAATCATTCTCTTAAAAATATTTCCATTATACCTGGCTACTTAACGTGTGTGTGTGTGTGTATCATGTATATAATAAATTATATATAAAAAAACCAGGGAATGTTGAATATATACTTGTTAGGAAATATTACTATTAAATGGGGGCAATTTAAGTCAATGTTTCACAAACCTGAATAATGTCTTTTTTTTTTTTTTTTAAGATTTTATTTATTTGACAGAGAGAAACACAGCCAGAGAGGGAACACAAGCAGGGGGAGTGAGAGAGGGAGAAGCAGGCTTCCCGTCCCAGAGTCTCTGGGATCATGACCTGAGCTGAAGGTAGTCGCTTAACCAACTGAGCCACCCAGGCGCCCCTGAATAATGTTTTAAAACATAAGCAATCTGATTACTCTTTATTATCATTTTCAATTATTTTTAATATCATTACCTCAATCTATAGAAATGTAAATGGACATATAAATATTTTTTACTTATAATGCCAAGAACCAAACAAATTTATGCATTAAATGAGGCAAACCTCCCAAACCAATAAACTCTAAATTCATCTTATATTATGGTTGACCACATTGTACTGAAACTATAATGGGTTACTTTAATGTGTTGACTCTGTTGGATCAAGTGGTACTCAGATATTTGGTCACACATGATTCAACGATTTCGTTACTAACCAGACGATTATGGTAACGACTGTGTAGTCAGATTGTTTCATGGTTGATGTGCCCAGACTACTGTTTGTGTGGTAGTAACACAAATTTCTCACAATCTTCTTCAAACACAAATCTTCTTTTCAAACTACTGTGAAATAAAAAAAAAAAATACTGTGAAATATTTTGCAGAATGTTCTAAAATGATGTGACATTTATTTGGCAAAGAGCATAGTTTACTAGAGCATCATGTCTCCAGTCTTCCTCTGTGCATTAGAGTGGGCCAATCCAGGTAGAAGGGTGTGGCATCAAAGTTAATGCAAATCAAAATGCCAACTCGGACATTAAAGTTTGATTTTGTTGTTAGATTATTAAGTGCTTGTTGAACCAGAAAACTCAGAAAATATATGTGTACATATATTTTTATATAAAAAACTCAGAAAAAACATATATTTATGTATATATTATGTATACATACATATATGTACTTTTTATGATATTCCAGGTCTGTTTGCAAATAACTTGGGATCTGATAGATGTTCTTTTGGTCCCATAATTTCCTTATCCATAAAACAAGGAGAAAAATAATTACTACCTCATAGACTTAAATATGACTAATAGAAGAGCGAATATGTGTTTGACACTTAGACAATGACTTTCACACTCAATTCTCAGTCATTATTTATTACTAGTCTTAACTTTTATTTGAAAATGCACACTACCTATTTTAGAAATTAGTGTTAAAAGTTAACAAACCTCTGAGAGTATGCCATAGGCTCTAGGATTTGTAGAAGCCCAGTTTGACAAACCCTTGTTCTGCTTTTCTATACCATCTATATCTAAGCGATATGATTCACACATAACAATATTATGGAGAATAATTGTTTCCAGGTTAATTGCTGCTGTTTTGCAAAAATCATTTCCTTGCTTAAACATCTGCATATTTGAATAGGAAATTTTTGCTATTTGCCTTTCCACATGCTCAATTGTCAAATCATCTGTCAGTTTCTGAGTATCTATATTTAGATATCCTGATGTTTTCATCACTGGCGATCTGGCACTAGATTATTTTACTTTTTTATTCTTCTAAATTTGGACTGAAATGAGTTTGGCCCCTAATGTGGAATTGAGTTGATATACAATTTACTTTTCTCTTCTGTATAAATTATATATCTCTTAGAGTCATTGCATTTTATAGATTACTTTAAAAGCTCCAAATATTTCACAATTCCTCTTTATTTGGATTCAGTCCAAATAAAACTAATGTCAAATTATTCCACCCACTTTTTTTTTCAAATTCTATTTACTATGATCCTCAAAGCTAAGGAAATTAGATGCATGATTACATGGGAAAGCAGATGTTGTGCTGACCCCCGTCGAAACAAACCACGGTCATTGGAGCTTCTCTTGTGAGCACGGGCCCTATCGAGGCTGCATTTCCTCACGCCAGTGACAATGTCTTTTTTTCCTCAAAGCAGAAATTGTTTGCTACGTGAAACTCCTGGACAAATGAAACTCAATTTTAAAATGAAGAAGAACTGAGGACAGGCAAGAGAATGAATCACCCTCCCTCCTCCCACAGAGAGTCATGAGAAATTTGTAATCCACAATTTAAAAAAAATTTTATTTACTTTTTATTTTTCTATTGTCAGGAAACGGGAAGATCATAAAATCTTATAAGAAATTCATATGCCACTTATTAAAAGTTTTAGTCCTCGGTTCCAGTCTCATGAAAAACATTAGAATGTCACTAAATTTTAGGAAGTGCGAGGTTCCTTTTTCCCCACCCTGTTGCAGTCTTAGTAATAAAACGGGGAAAAGTAACTCAAACTGCTACTGGTCATTAAATATCAGTGAAAGCATAATTTCTATCACACATCTCACTCGTTCTTTAACAAAAGAAAACACAAAGTTTATGACCACCCGATTTATTTTGTAGAACTATTGGGTTACATGAAGTCCCTGTATTTATGTATTCCTTGCACGCCTTTGCATCAAGATCACTTTCCGCTTTGAGAATCAATTTGCCTAGCAATACCATGACTTGCCTACCTATTCGACTACATAAAATGTTTACTCAAATTTCTGGGTTGTGTGTTCTAACTAATTTGTTCTACTGAATTCTGAACACTTTTTAAATGATGCATTTCTCGTAAAAGGACCATGTAAGACTGCAATGTCCAGCAGTGGTGACAGTCTGATCATCGCATTATTCCTTCCCACCTGAGACATCTTCAGTAGATTTATAGTTGAGTTGTCTAAAACAGCAACCATAACATGAACTGGAACAACAATAATAATGTCATCAGTGGCCTGAAGAAGATTAAATTCAGTAAAAATAATAATAGAAGTTTCCTAATATTTGGTTTGTACTGGATTGGTTTCAGTTCTCCATGACACAGCTGATCACACTGTAATTGTCAGGGAAAGAAAATCAGTCGGTTAGATCGTATGAGCTGATTAGCATAAGGAAAATCTACACTTGTGAACACGGACAAAACCAAGCTTTACAGAACACAATGAATGTGATTGGCATAACTGTTTGACCCCTGTTTAAGGGGGGATTCTTGTGGTTCCATTCTTTCTTTAGAGTCATGGTGTGAAATGAAGGCAGAATGCTCCATTCTAACCCTTTCGATTTCTCTTCTCGCCTCTATTAGTCAGCTTATAAAGCTTTTGCTGCTAGCCCGAAGATCCTGGTTGTGTGATAAAGGAGCAAATGTTGCCATTGGAAACTTTAGTTTGGCTCATTTACTGTCCAGAAAACAACAACAAAAAGAAGCAAAAGAGAAATATAGTTTGTAAGTGCTTTAAAGGATGACCAAAATGATGAAGACCAATTTAACAAAGAGAATTTGTGAATCAAATAGCCAGCGCGTTTCTTTACACAATCAATATCATTTCCTCAGTCAGGTAAAAAGTATCTTGAGACTAAAATTCACATTTTCTGCAGTATAAAAGCAACTGTCTCTTACTGGTGCAGTGAGTGATACCACTTTCATATGGGTCCACACAGTGATGTGTCTTGGATGAAGTTACAATTGTAACTTGGCCTCAAACAATAAAAGTCAGAACATGTGCCTGTCTGAAAATTAGTTGCTGAGATTAGTGGTCATACAACAAACACTCACGCTACATTGAACACTGATTTTATGCCTGGACCCCTTCTAAGTGTTTATAAGGGTTAAACTCATTTTATCCTCCAAATAAGTCTATAAGGGAGGAACGATTTTCATCCCCATTTTATAGATGAGAGCACTCAGAGACAGTGAGGTAAAGGTCCCCAGAGCACACAAATGGTCAAGTTGGAATTCAGGACCCACCTCACCACTATTTAAGACATGCTGGTATAAATTATCTGATTTACGATATGATATGGTACTTGTGGAATTGGGTTTGAACTCTTGAGTGTTTGTTCCACAGATAAGCTGTCGGTTCTTGAGCAAGTAAGTTCACTGTACTAGACTCAGTTTTTCCATCTGCAAGCTAAGGGCATAACTCAAAGTGTATGTATAATTTGTGTATATGTATACACGTATATTTTGATCTGGTTGCATATTGCATATTTATATTTTGCATATATGTGTTTTTTTTCCTAGAATTAATTATGATATCCATTTATTTACTCTGCTGCATGGGGACTTCTTTACAACAGTGAAAGTGTCATAATTCCAACTCTCTGGGCAAACAAAATACTATCTCTAATTTCACTCTGCAACTGCCTTGTAAGTGATAAATGCATCATCTTTCCGCTCTGAATTTGCTCCATTTCTCCTGTGCTACAAGGTATATTGTTTTCATTCATATATTTGGAACTTGGTGATGGTTAAGTGTTTTAAATTTTGTGTTCTAGTGAGAAAAAAAGATATGTTAGACACACTATGGATAATATGTCCAACACTGACCCTGAATAGTCAGTATAACCTTTTTTACATCATAAAGGGGAAAATGAGCTCTAAAGCAAAGACCATAAAACAGTACAGGTGAGAGACCTTAAAGATATAATAATCATATTCTAAAACAATTGAGAAATCAAAGGTATCAGAAAACACAAATAAACAAAAGTAAATAATTATCATTTGATAAAACGATCCGCATTTCAGCTTGTAATGAATTTTCTTGGAAATTCCTTGTTAGAATAAAGAAGACAGTGAAAAATGATTTTAAACCCTCTTGCCTTTCAGAGCATTTATTCAATAACTTAGATATCACACCCTTTTGCCCCTGTGTGGTTAATATGAGGCTCCTTGTCCTAATGAAATATATAATTGAGGGAAATTAAAATTTCATATTTTGATGGCTATTTAATGACTAGCTTAACATGATCTTGTGTGCATGATCAGCAACCATAGTCCTCCATTAATGTTCCAACACACTGCTACAAAATGAAAGAAGAAGAAAAAGACATTTCTCACTTCTTTGTTCTTCTGAATCTGGTCAAATTTTCACCAAATGCCTCCCCTTAGAGCTCTTGGCCACAGAGTTTAAGGGTCCATTTCCTTGTATCACTAGATGAAGAGTGCTTTGTATCCCAGTCTCCTTTGCTGAGTGATTTCCTAGGATGTGAAAAATATGATATGGTGTAGATCCTTGGGGGAAAATCATACACAATTCTATAATATATCTCGCGCAAGAACTGTATGTTATTTGTTGTATCTTAAGCTCATCAGTTGGTGTTTAAATAACTCATCAATTTTTTACCTACATCTTTCTTTTATGTGTGTTGGGGGATGTGCAAAGTTTGAACTGAGCTAAATATTTTATTAATTATAGTCATCATTTTATTCCCTACTATATTCTTTTTAAAGCTGTTACTTAGATTTTTTTCTTTGCTTTTCTATTAAAAAGATCATTGATCATTCAGATTTTTAATGTTTCACATCTTCTTGGTACAACATATCCTATCCTGTCTTGTGGCCTTATCTCCATTTCATTCCATTTATTTTGTGCACGGAAACTAGAGGCTGATAGTATACATTGGGTTATGTGATCTAATCACTTTTCATGTGCTCATATATATTAAGAACACTGCTTGAAATAACCACACAGTATTTCTGGGTTATACATATTTTTAATTGCATTTAATTCATATTTTAAATGTACATATAACATAATTAAAACATAGTGTAACTGGAGTATATGTCTTTGAGTTTTGAGAATGCATACAGGTGTGTAACTATCACCACAATCAAGACACAGAGTAGGTCCATCATTTCCCCAGATGATCTTGTGCTGAACTTTGGAGTTGGTTTCTCTTTCCCAACCACTCATCTGTTTTGTATTTTTATACCATTGCCTTTTCCAGAGTCAGTGAAACCATATAGTATGTAACCTTCTCAGTCTGGCCTCATCTGTTTTGCAAAATGAGTTTGTGATTCATCCATATTATTTAGCATATCAATAATTTTTTTCCCTTTTCCTTTTTTTCTTTTTTGAGTCATATTCCAATTTATCCACTTCTAGTAGAAGGACATTGGTTGTTTCTAGTTTTTGATTATTATGAATAAAGCTGTTAAGACGTTAGTCTTATAGGTTTGGGGTTGATATAAGTTTATATTCTCTTTAAGTTAATACTTAAAGGTATGGTTGATGGAACATATTGTAAGTACATGATTAATTTCAAAAAAAAAAAAAAAACCTGGCAAACTTTTTTTCCACAGTGGCTGCCCCAGTGAGCTCTCCAGCCAACCATGAATGAGGGTTCCAGTTGCTCTGCACCCTCTCCAGACCTTGAGAGTGTCTGATTTTTTTAAATCTAGCTATTGTAATACATGAAATAAATACTTCATTGTAATTTTTAAAAATAGCTTATTTGAGGTATGTTATAAAATAAACTAAGTTGTTACCATATCTTGAGTTTATTTTTGTTATGCAGCTACATATTTCCACTGGTATTGTTTTACTTCTGAAAGAGGTACTTTCTTTACCATCTCCTGTCCTGTGGGACTCCCAGGGACCAATCCTTTCAGATTCTATTTGCTGTCATTTTAGAAAGAAATTTTCCCTCAATACACAATTCTAGATCGAGCTTTTTAAAAAAATAATACTTTAAAGATGCTATCTGCTGTCCTTTTGCTTGTACTATTTCTAACAAAATCTGCTGACAACTTTATTCTTTTTTCTGTTTATAATGTGTTTCGCTCATCACCCTAGCTTTTAAGATTTTCTCTTTGTCACCGATTGTGAGCGATTTGGTGGTAATATTCCATGGTGAAGTTGTGTGTGTGTGTGTGTGTGTGTGTGTGAGCGCATACTTGGGCTTGTGGGTTTATTGTTTTCATCAAATTTGAAATTTTGGGGTTCATTAGTTCTTTATTTTTTTTTTCTATTCCTCTGTACTATTCTGTAGGAACTCTAATTACACGTTTCAAGTCTCTTGAAGTTGTCAAACAGCTTATTGATCCTCTAATCCATTAAAAAATTTTTTCCCTTCTCTTTCATTTTGGATCTTGCTATCTTCACATTCATTGTGCTTTGTCTTCAAATTTACTAATCTTCTGTAATGTCTAATCTACCATTAATTCCACCTAATGTAATTTGTATCTCACACATTATAACTTCAATTCTAGAAGTTTTATCTGGCTCTCTGGTACTCTCACTCATTTAAAAATATATATGGCATGTATGAACTTAATTTTTCAAACATATGGAATACATAGTTTCAATGTCCATGTCTGCTGATTCTAACACCTGTGTCAATTCAGAGTCAGTTTTGATGGGTTGATTTTCTCCCCTCATTTATGTCATATTTTCCTGCCTCTTTGCATGCCTGGTAACATTTTATTGGTTGTCTGATATTATGAATTTTAGCTTAGCATATCCTCCATATTTTTATATTATTGTAAAAATCTGTAACTTTTTAAGTTACTTGGAAACAATCTGATCCTTTTAGGCTTTGCTTTTAAGATTTATTAGGTAATAGTGCTCAATCTAGCATCCATTGTTACCACTCATTCAACATCCTTTTGCATGCTCCATCCAATGTCCCGTGAATTATGAGATTTTTCAATCTAGTTGGTGAGACTAGGCATTTTTCTTAGTCTTGTGTGAGTATAAAGCATGGTTTCCTCTCATGCTTTTGGATGACTCTTTTCCCAGCTATAGGTAGTTCTCTCACAAATGTATGTGTTCTATACTTAGGCCAGTTTGGAAAGGACTCTTCTCTGGATCTCCCAAGTTCTCTCTCTGTACCATAGCATCCTTGGTTTCCTGGGATTACTCAATTTAGATTTTGCCAACTAAACCTGTATGCCTCTTTTTTTCCATATGCCACAGCTTAGAAGTTCTCTCAAACATAGGGCCCACATTTTTTTGTTTTTGTTTTTGTTTTTACCATCTCTCAGGGATCACTGTCCTTCATTTCTTAATATCCAATGTCTTTTTTTTTTTTTAAGATTTTATTTATTTGACAGAGAGAAACACAGCAAGAGAGGGAACACAAGCAGAGGGAGTGAGAGAGGGAGAAGCAGGCTTCCAGCTGAGCAGGGAGCCCAATGTGGGACTCGATCCCAGGTCTCCAGGATCATGCCCTAAGCCGAAGGCAGTCGCTTAACCAACTGAGCCACCCAGGCGTCCCAATATCCAATGTCTTAAAAAAACACTTTCATAAACTTTCTTTCTTTCTTTCTTTCTTTCTTTCTTTCTTTCTTTCTTTCTTTCTTTATGTATGTATGTATGTATTTATTTTGGTGTTTTGGGAGAAAGAAAATCAAGTCTCCATTAATCCATCTTGACCCAAAATAGAAGTCAGCTCTGCTCCTTCTAAACTTTAAAATTATACTAAATTAATAAAAATGTCTAAACCCACAGGGATAGAGAAACTTTACTAGGGATAATTGTTGAAAGGAATATTAAGCAGACTTGGGCTATGGAAAATAGATGAGCAAATGGTTGCTGATTGAGTTGACCAGAGGAAGCTAGAACCTAAATCCGTGCAAGGAGTCTTTCACAATCAAAACAACTAATAGTTGCAGAATTCCAGAACTCTGAGGAGCTCTTTTATTGTTCTTGTTGTTGCTCAGATGGAATGTTATATCACAAGGGAAATCTGTTTTGTTTTGTTTTTAAAGGTAGTGGTGGAAAACTGTATCAATAAGCCGAGTAGAGAAAGTCAAGTATCGCATGGTTTCACTTACTTGCGGTGCATGAGGGGTAACCTGGAGGACAGTGGGAGAAGGAAAGTAAATGGGAACTAGGGTAATCCAGGGAGGGAAACGAAACAACAGAGACTTTGGACACAGAAACAAACTGGGGGACTTGGAGGGAGGGGGGTGGAGGGATGGGAGAGCCTGGTGGTGGGTACTGGGGACACCTAAAGGGTGGAGCACTGGGTGTGGGGAATGGGGAATGAATCTTGGAACACTGGAAAGAATTTAAGTAACAATAAAAACAAAGTTTAAAGGTAGTGGTGGAGATGGTTCAATGTGTCTTCACACCCAAGAGGAAGCAAAATTCTTATCCAAGTACTCAAAATCCCTTCTGAGGCATTATTCATGTGTTTTCACTAGTTCTAAGACCGAAAGGAGATGGATTTTCAAAGTTTTGTTAGGAAAATTCTATCAGCTATCTTCAGGTTTGCAGAAACAAGGGCGGAGTCTTCAGGGAAAGAGATTATGGCCTTCGGGCTGCTAGAGTCCCAGAGGTAAAGGGATGGCGGGAGATCCTGGGAGCAATCAGTTTCATAGCCCTAGGGTCTGTATCTGTCTTGGGTCTGAGAATGGCTGACCTTTTCTTTGATTAGGTGTTCTTTAGTTCCAGGGCCAAATGTAGGAGAGACAAACAATATTCTATTAGAGGGGAAACTTAGACAAAATTTACATACTTTACCTGCCTTCATATCAATTAAATAACTTCCTCCCTTACCCTTATGGAAGACTGGATTTATGTTTGAAGAAGTAATGGTCTCCTTGCATAAAAGTGTGTGACCTGGTTCTTTCCCCCCTACTAAGTTCCCTGACAATTAAGCTTAAGACCTCAAGAAAGAGACTGAAATGCCGTTCTGTGGGAAACTAAGAGGAAAAGGTCTATAAAGATAGATACTTGAAAAGCCCCTCAGGAAGCTGAATTTGAGCAGTCTACAAACCCTTACCATGCATACTCTTTGATGACTCATTTTTGCATCTAAAATAATAGCCCATAATCAGTCATCCTATTCATAACTTGAGGAAAACTCCCATCATGAAAAATAGAATAAAACAACATAACAAAACATACAAAACAAAAATCACTTCACAAGAAACACAAGGAAAGGAAAGATCCAGAGAAGTCCTAATCTATTTTCTCACAGAGATAAAGTCCAGTAGTCATCCATAAAATAGAAATAAGATACTATAAAATATACAAATTTAGAAAATTAAAAAATATAAAAAATTAGAAAATGAGAAACTCTTAGAAATAAAAATATAGAGGTTCTACCGATAAATTTTTCAAGGAAATTGTAGAAGAGGAAGTTGAGAATCTTAAAGGAAATTAGCACAGGAGAACAAAGAAATGGAAAATCTGAAAGCAATAAGAAGACATTAGATCAATACAGGAAGGCTTATACGCCATTAATAGGAGTTTAAGAATAATAGAGAAAATTAGCAAGAGCACTTTACAAAATAAAAAAACTGTGATTACTTAGATTGATTGTATCAGAAGGGAACCTAGCACAATTAATTGAAAAATTCATATGAAAGCATATACTCTTGAAATTTCAAAAAAATCAGGGCAAAGAACATGAATTTTTTAAAGAAGAAAATATGTATACATGTGCATATATATACATACATATTGCCTATTCTTATTATTCATGAATTCTGTTCTTGTGAATTTGCCTTGTCGATAAAACTTATTTATAACCCCCAAATCAATACTCCTGGAGCTTCCTCATCATTTGTGTAAGTGTATAGAGTAGCAAAAAATCCGAGTCATCCAGTGTTTGTATTTTAAACAAGGTAACACTGCCTTGTGGTTTCATCTCTCACAATATAAACTAGTGTCCTTTTTGTGGTCTATTTAGTGCCATTTTTTTTTTCAGTTGTATGCTTGTTGTTGGTATTTTGCTGTTTAAAATGGCTCCCAGGCTTAGTGCTGAAGTTCTGTCCAGTATTCCCAATAGCGAGAAGGCTATGATGTGCTTTACAGAGAAAATACCTGTGTTAGATAAGCTTCATTCAATAATTTATAATACTGTTGTCTGTGAGTCCAATGTTAGTAAACCAGTACATATGAAATGACGTATCTTTAAACAGAAATGCACATAAAACAAAGTTATATATTTATCAGTTGATGAAAATGAGAAAAAAGACAATTTTTAAGGTCCTTAATTTTAGAGTGCTTTCTTACATGAATAATCAGAACTACTAAGAGATACACTAAGGGCTCTCCTGTATCTTCAACATACTGTTTTTACTTCCATGATGGAATAGTGGTCTGATTTCCCTTTTGAAGCAAAGATCAATCACTTTCACCAGCACAACAACTCTTCTTTGCCTGTGGATTCAGATGCATGAGGAGCCCAACATGGCTGGTCCACTGGAATCTTCTAGTTCAGTGGAATCACTGTTGTTTCTCCTGGTGGAAACATTCTTGCCTTTGGACCAAAGGCCTCTAGACCAGCAGAGTAGAAATTCAAGTGAACAGGAAGCAAAAATTTTGCTAGTGAGTCTCTGGTCATAATAGTGAGTGGTACCACTCACATTTTCACCCCTTGATTCCTGGACCTGTGCATCTTGGCTTTGGGAGAAACAGCCCCATATAGTAGATGCTGATTCAGACCCTATACAGCCTTCTGGAAACCCTGGCCACCGACCTACAAGATATTACTCCCTAGCCGGCACTGTAACTGAGTCTTTAAAATACCATGACTGTGCCTATCAAACCAGCTGCTTCAGATGATGGAGAATATAGTAAGACTAGTGAATTCCATGAGTTTAGTCTCACTGTCATGTTTGTTTCCTCTGATGTAAGTTCCTTCATTAGACACAATTCTGTATAAACAGAAACACCATAGAAGTGGATAAGGCATTCTTTAAGACCATTGGTGGTAATTTTGGCAGAAGCGTTGCAGGGAAGGCAAATCTTTATCCAAAGTAAATATCTGTTACAGTAAGAACAAAATGTTACCTTTGCATGACAGAAGTCCACTATGATCAGTCTGCCACCAGACAGATGACTGAAAGCCCTGAGAATGGGGCCATGTCAGGGAATTCCTGTTGGTCTCTGCTGCTGGCAGACAGGACTCTTACTGATGCCCTGGCCTATGTGGACCTTGATGAGTGGAAGTCCACATCACCAAAGCCAAACATAACCGCCTGCCTTGCCACCATGGCCACTTTATTCGTGAGCCCATCAGGCAACGACATGGATAGCCAGAGAAAAGGATGGCTGGTATCCAAGGAATGGGGCATCTGTCTCCTTGATTATGAAAATCCTCTGCTGAGGTCACCCTTTGGTGAGCATTCACATGGGGCACAAATATCTGCATATGTTTTCCTGCTCCAAAAAGCCTATCCACATAACTTTCCCCAAATTTCTTTGTCACTAGTTTTGCAGTGGTGTTCCTTCCAAATACCTGACCATTCAGACAAATCATTGGTCACGGCCCACAAATCAGTATATATTCACACATCTGGCCTTTTCTCTTTCCAAGCAAAGTGAACACCCAGGCGCACTGCCCTAAGTTCTGCCCACTGAAAATATCTTCCTTCACCACTCTGTTAGGGGTGACCCAGAAAGGGGCTAGAGCTGTCGACTTCTGGGCGTATGTATCATTTTCCATTTCACGATGGAGTCTTGCTGCGCCCCAGACGGAGGAAAACCAGTGGTGTGAGTTCCAGTTCAGGTCTGAAGGCCTGAGAACCAGAAGCACTGAGAGAAGACGTCCCTGACCACAGAATCTAAGGGCAGTTAGGTAAGACTGTTGTGTCAGTTCAGGCAGTCAGGCAGAAAGAGGAGTTGAGTTCTGCTTTTTTTGTCCTGTGCGGGCCCTCAGTGGACTGGATGATGCCTGACTGTATTGGGGAGCCTCAGCTTCCGTATTCAGCCCACGGGCTCACATGCTAATCTCATCTGGAAACACCCTCAGAGACAAACCCCAAAATAATATAGCACCAAGACCCCCGGCAAGTTAACACAAAACTAACCATCACACCTACCAATTGTTTTTTTGTTTGTTTGTTTTTTATTTTTTAGTTGTCTTTCATTAAATGCAACCTTCACTGTAGTCAAAAGAGATTCTAGGGTTTCCTGCTCCTTCCGTCCTAAGTGGTACAGAGTTACTGAAGATAATCTTTTCCTGTTTATTTCCTTGGGCTCCTTCTAGTCTTCAGTCAAGTCAACATTTCATGAAACCTTTCTCAGAATCAAAGGGAAGTGTCTGTAGTTAAGCTCCTCACCAGGCTTCCCATATCTCATCTAGACTATTTTTGTTACCTTAGTTTGGAGAGTATAAGAGCCTTAAAAACAGAATATTATATCTTGACTTTATTGTCTTTACTGAATCCAATTTAGTACCAGACCCACAAATCCAATGACTGTTAACTTGTAGGCAGTGGGTCCTAACTCTCTTTGGAGGAGGGAAAAAGACACTGACCGGGGGTCGTGATATTTAAGTCTCTCCTCTATAGTATTCCGAGAGGGAATCATAGGCAGATTGGATATCATGATTTCTACAAACATTCTGGAATAGGAGAACCCTGAAGGATATCAGGCATGAGCAGCGAGTTTTGCAGTGGGAGGTCAGTCTTACTTTATTCTTATGGAACATTTTACAAGGGACTTTAGCTCTCTTGTGCCCTTTGAAATGAGCAATCATAACAAATTTTTGAAGTTAGTCTGCTGTTAAAGCCATCTAGTTATTTCCTTACAACCATAAGCGATTTATTTCTTAGATTAGGTATTGTATTTTATTAGGTGGAGTTTACCAAGTAGAATACTATTTTACTCTTCTCCATGAATCCCAGATGAAACAAAACTGTGTTTGAGCTGATTTATTTCTTGATCAGTTCAAAGTAATTTTCTTCCTAATCCTTTTCTTTAAATCCTTGCATAAACTGTTTGGGAGGTAGATTTACTGAAATCAGAAAGCATTTGGCCAAGGCGAACTGCCCTCTGGCAAATAAGAACATTGGTGCCAAGGGACACTTTAAGAGGCCTTTCTTCTTACGTTTGTGCTGCTGTGTGAAGTTATCCTATTTAAAGGCTTGTGTTTTTCCCTCATTTTCTCTTTTCTGTACCATGTTGTAAAAATCCCCATCTCCTTTTAATTTTCCTCTCATTTCACATGATTGCTTGGTGTGATCTCTACGGATTTTTACTGAGAAGTTAATTTATGAGACTTTATTTATTTTTTATTCTATTTTGCTTTCTAAACTGCATGAAAAGGAATCCAGCTAACAAGCACAGAGGAACCGAGTGTTTCAGTGACTTAAATCTAGAGTGATTATATGTCCTGTTGCGCCCAGAGACGTCCTGGTTTTTGCCTGTTTTCCCTAGAGTATTTATTACTAATGCCCCCTTTCAATCTCCCAAGTGTCTGGGTTTAAGTGATAAATTATTATGGCTAGTTTCCTGATAGATCAAATCAGTGCTACGTGTGTATTCTTGTGCAGCTCCTTGGCCAACTCTGTCCCAGAGCAACAGAAATTCAAATGACAAAGAATAGGGGAGAAAAAAAAATTCAGCCCATTTTCTTATATTTAAAGTGTATTGCATCACTGTGGCCACTTCTGCTTTTTGGGTTATTTCTCATGTACATTTGTCCAAGTAGCAGTTTATAAATTGGATTTTTTTTTTAAAAAGGAGGATAATGCACAAAACAAAAATCCTAGCAACGGAATGAGATATAGAGCAATTTGTATTATGATTCTCCTACTTATTTGTGGATACACTTAAATTAAGTGGTTGGGAGAACGAACTGAGGAGACAGTGTCAGTCCCATGGAATGTGCACTATAATGCAGGCAATACTAGCTGGACTAGGAAATAAGAGCTATATATACCATTAGAAAAGAAAAAAGAAGAGAAAGATAGAATCTAGTAAAGGCACTCAACAAAATATCAAATGCCACCACCACAATTGTTGAGCATCGTTGCAGGTTATGAGAAGGCACATGAGAGCGCTGTGAACTGTGTAAGACTGATGATTCACAGACCTGTACCCCTGCAGCAAATAATACATTATATGTTAATAAAATAAAAGTAAAAAGAAAGAAGGCACATAAAATAAAATGGCAGTGATAGCAATGGTGCAGTCGGTATTCACAGGCCTGTATTTTTGCCTTGAAATCTATGTGTTCATAAGCCTATTTATTCAAAACCATATTAAGCTCCTCAAACTTTATAACAAAGCATAATTTGGAAAAAGTAGCCTGAACTCTTAAGAAGCTAGATTAAGAAAATGTCTTTCTAAATTTAAGTCTGAAAATGGCAGGGGCGGGGTGTTATATATTCCCAATTTTTTCAAGCTTCCTGAAAATTCTCTATTCTTATTCCAAAACTGCATTCATTAACATTGTTCAGCAAAGACACCTTTTGATAATAAAAATTCACCTTTATTTTATAGTGAATTTTATATTGTCATTATATTTTAACTGTGGAAAATTTCCTGACCTAGATTTATAGAACTTTCCACCCAAGATGCTTAGTGATTACTTCCTCAAATAAATATGTGATAATATGCTTTGGGAATGTAAAATGATCTCTGGTAAGGCAAATAACCTAAGTAGTTAATCATTATGCATATAATCCACTATTTTCAATTATCCATGCCACTGGTTTGCTACTTTAGCATGACTAATAAAAAGTTATTATTATTGTTGTTTCTTATTTTTTCTCTATTGAATTACAACAATGAACAATTCACAAAGAAAATGAAGGATTCACACCATCTGTAATTACTAGTGTCATTGATTTATTTGAAGCTGATGATAGAGAATTACCACCCTTTGGTTAATGTTTTAGCTTTGAAATTAAGTATGCCTAGTATTTTTTTTTCAGGGCTTGAAATACTCCTCTTAGATATCAATGAGAATATATATATATATATATTATATATGAATATATATATGAATATTTTGTAGATATTCAGATTTTGTATACATATATGTATATATATGAATCTTTTGTAGATAAATTCTTTGGATGCATATTTACTGTTTGGGGTAGATGCTGTTCATTGGCCATCAACTAGCCATCAGCTACTCATTTTCTCCTTATAGAAAGTGAATTGAAAGAAGTTGTGAGTAGAAATCCCTTGTCCTATGGAAGAGAAGATTCTTGACCAGTTCCTTTATTCTACCCAGGAAATAATCTATTCTGGAAATTCCATTCCTTGTAGCCGAACTTTAGTCCAATGTAGGCACGTGACAGAGTTGCCTGGCCAGTGACACAGGAAAAATCTGTTTCCTGTGGCAACTTATTCTAAATAACAAGGTGAATATTCATGAGAAGAAAATATTATGCCTCACATTCCTTGTTTCCTTTCTCAGAGGTATAGTGGCCATATTTATTCAAAACCATACTGAGCTCCTCAAACTTTATAACAAAACATAATTTGGAAAAAGCCTGAACTCTTAGGAAGCTAGACTAAGAAAATGTCTTTCTAAATTTAAGTCTGAAAAAAGGGGGAGGGTTTGTATATTCCCAATTTTTTTCAAGCTTCCATAAGGCAAAAGTCATTAGGTCTAAAATCTAACATACCAGGAACCTACCTGCCAGAACAGAGAGGGAGAATCAGAATATTGACCTGAAAGACATCCTGAACTACTGAGCCATACTTGTATTATTTGTTACTCATACAACAAGTATCTTTATGTTTTGAGGCAGTTTTAATCTTTTGTTGCTATTATTACTTGTCATTGGAAGCCTTTTTTATAGATACACTAAACAAGTTGTTTTTTTTTTCATTAATTCCAAAAGTTCCTATTTTAAAATATTTTTCTTGCTTTCATTAATTGTTTTTCTCTGTTTTTTGACCATGGGATATGTAACTGTCAACTTTAAGCTCAGATTTTCTCCAAGCTCTGGAACCATTTTTCTCCCTAAGTTAAGAAAGTATGAGATTCAGTAGGCTCCTTACTCAGTTATTCAAGTGAATGTTGCATGCAGATTCCAAAATCAGCACCGTTTTTTTCAAATCTCGTAACCAGGTTTTTGAGTTTCTCTTTGAGAATGAGCTTTTCTGGCACTGGATAGTGAGAAGTGCATGGGTTAGTTTTAAGTCACCCCTCTGTCATTTACTAAGACTTATGAATTGAGCATGTTAGGGAATTTTATGGGTCCTGGCTTTTCTTATCAGTTAACTGGAGATAATGGTATTGCTAGAGATGGGTATGAGGGTGAAACAAAGCGTACCTAGCTTGGGGACTGGTCCTGTGACTTGAAAAATCTGGTCGTGCGTATGAGTATGAGTCTCAGAGCTGACCCTGTGGAGGCTCGGGGGAACTGAGCATATCATCCAAGATCCCACACATGTTGGAAACCCAGAAAAGGAAAGGTTAAACCATATAAAGTATCTTTATAAGCTGGATTTTTATTGTTTCCATTCTGTCATGCTGCCCCATTTCTATGTTTATTGTTAGTAAGATCACTCCTGTCTCTTATTTTCCCAAAAGCATCTTTCCTCTCCTGGCAACTTTTTATTCCATCCCCATGGCAGGGAGGAAGATCACTTGGCATCAATCCTTTTGGCCACTTGTTGGAAAAAAGTATGGAAAATCATCATAATGTTGAGATTGCTATGCCGGGAGATTCCATAGTTATTTGCGTGGCCAGCTTTTTCAAACAAAATCATGGTTTATGGGGCATTTAAAGCAAAGTTTTTAGTTTTGTTTTTGTGTTTTGAGTTTTTGGTATTCTGCACCACTGAAGTCCCATGGTTTGGAATGAATCTACTTTAGTCCTGGTTTCTTTTAATTCCTCTTTAAGAAATGATGTAATATGAAATAGCTTGGGGAAGGAGGGGTGTGATAGCTGGGTTAATGGCAGTGCCCTCTGCAAGGTGCTGAAGGATTAAAAGCACAGAAGCCTTTTCCCCTTTTGCTCCCAGATTCTATTCTTTTACATCTGGTGCCTTTGAAGCTAGTAGGCGGCCCTAGATGAATCATTGTCGCACTATCATTAACATAATGCCCATGTGTAGATTTATCAGCAGACGTTCAGTTTGATAAACTGTTGGCATGTAAATATTTCCTTGAAGAAATTCCAGTCCAGCTGCTTTTGTTTACAAATCTATCAATGGTTAAAACCATTGAATGTATTTTGCCCGTTTCTGAATTATAATTACACGTCTAATTGTGAATTAATTATAAAAGAGGAAGACAAAACTACACAATAAATACTTCCCCATTTCTGGACTCATGCCAGCTTTCCCCTTATTTATGAAATGTAAGATCTAACTCTCACATGCCGTAACCTTACCTTTTTTGGATTTATATGTACAGATAGCTAGACAAAATGTATTTGAAAAATTATTTAATTTTTAGGAAGATGGCTTATTCCCTTGTTTTACTTTCTTCTCAATAATGCTTAATCGTTCCAAGGTTTTAATTAAGATTAGATTTTGATATGTCAGTCACACTAACGTCTCAACTGACCTGAATATTGAATATCTGTCGCTTTTCAATGTTTTCATCACATGCAATCAAAATTATTCTACAGTTGTCTTGTTTTTCTCCTTCTCCTCCATGAACCAGAGCAGCCAAATAGATAAATTCACAAATTGATATAAATGGTAAAAAACAAAACAAAACAAAACCACACAGCAGTCCCTGGGGCTGTTACTGTTCATTTATGAGTTCACCTGAAATACAATTACAAGAGACCATCTATACTGCTCAGACCACCTAAAAGACATCTCATCATTCATTGTGCCCATAACACAATAGACATATAGTGAATGAGTCAGGCTGGATCATCTGGGAAGGGTGGAGAGAGACAGAAAGACAGGAAAAGAGGGAGAGAGGCGGGGAGAGATTATGTGTGTGCATCTGTGTGCATGCCAACACACAAGAGGGCAAGTGTGAGAGAATCAGTCCTATCCAATAGTGCTCCCACCTGTGCCCCTGAGCACTAAGAAAGGGAACGTGGGCACTGCAGAAGGTAACTACAATATGAGGTCAAAGGTGGAGCACTCCTCCATCCAAGAAAGATCTTTGCTTCTTGTTTCACAAAGCTGCTGCTTGCTGAAGCTTCCAGATTTTCTCTGACAGTAGCCAGGGAGGCTACAGGCACGGTGGTCTCCATGCAGCAGGCAAAGCCCATTTCCTCCTCAGCTCAGGCGACTTACCTCCTCAATGCAGGTGGCTTCTCAGGCATAGTCACATAACAGCAGCCACAAAATCAAAAATAATGTGAACAAACATAGCACGGATTGTTTGGCATTTTGCTAAAAGTTTTTGAAGTCTTTCCTCATTCATTCTTCAAACACCCCTCTGAAGTAGAAGATACCATTGTCCTGATTTTGAAGAGAAGAAAGCTATCATACGATTTTTCCAGGAAGAAAACTGAGATGTCTAAGTGGTGGCATGAAAATTCAGTCAAGCCTGGTTCTTGTTAACTTTAAAGTCTGTGTTGTTACATGCCGTCTGTCCCAGAGATTCTTTGATTTGCCTCTGAGACGTCATCATCTGAGGTTTTTGGTAAAAGTGCATACAGTTGAATTTTCACAGCAGAAGGGGCCAGGGCAGGTACCTCAGAAGAAATATTTAAGAAGCACATAGATTATTTTGGTTGAGGCGATTCTTGGGGCCTCTACTTACTCAATATTGAGTAGGCATAATTAACTTTAATGTGATTTTAAGGAGTTTTTACATAAAACCATATTGAAAAGTAGCACTGCTCTAAAAAAGAGTTAGCTCTGCTACCCTCTAAGCTTCTGAGATGCAAGGCCCAGATTTAAGAGAGAAGAAAACCTCTCTACATCAACATATCACCTGAGAAACATACTGGAAACCACACTTAATAGCTCTGTCTTGCAGATAGAAGGCCAATCATGCAATTCACATAGGAAGCTCTCAGGTTTTATTATCAAGAGAATAAATTCATTTTCTTCTCCCTTGTAGTGGATATTCTTTTTATAATCAAATAGTTTTTTGTCATTATACAAGCAATAGAGGATGTTTTCTAAGAAAAGATAAACTCCCACAATACAGAAAGTTGTAAAGTAAAAGTCTACACATTCCAGTTCCCCTAACTTCAGCATCAGATTATTATATATCTGTCCAAACTTTGGTGCTCTTTACATATATTCACCTATTAACAAGTAAATCCAGTTTTATATACAACAAAACTTTTTCCACAGTTACATTTTTTTAAAGCCCTGCAAGTTAATTAATGTTTCATGGGCATCAACTTAGAACTATACACCTTGTACCTACCTAATATACCACATAATCAATGTTTTTTTAAGTCACTTGTATGGAGGAAAAAAAATAAGATTTCTCTATTTTTCTCAGTTAATGAGTAACCCTAAAATTAACATGCCAGAGAATCTCATGAATTTGTACATGCGTTGCTCTCATTTTAAGTCAGAAGAGGTGAACAGATAGAGAGTGTTTTTCTTTATTTGTGTGATTGGAATGGAATGATGTGTGCCTTCCCAAAGCACACCTGAGTGTTTTTCTTTGTGTTTGATTGTTGGTGGGTCAGAGTCTGCTGGCTCATCATCCTGTCCCTTCCTTTTTCCCTTGGGCCACAGCCAGATGACATTTCTACACCATCCTTGGAGCTGGGTGTGGCCTTACTGATAAGCTATAGCTGTGGGTATCAGCAGGTGAGGAACAACTTTTGGGTCCAGTCCAGCTTTTGGAGACTTGCCCACCTGCAATCCTCCTGGCAATTCTCTTCTCCCCTTTTGGTAGTTGAAGGTGGCAGGGCTATAGGAAGGGAAGAGTCTGAGTGTTTGAAACACTGTTTGAAAGAGGCAGCTGCAAATATTGAAACCCAATTTGGGATTTTAAGTGAGTGAGAAATAAACATTTACTATACTTGATCTATGTTATAATTTGAGGTTTGCTTATTACAACAGTTTGCAATTCTCCCCCCTCCATTCTTTAAAATAATTTTCACTAGTAAATCTGTAATACTTACGTAGTATGAAAGAGTTTTAAAAACAAAAAATCACCAAGCTTGTTCAAAATCTTGCTGACCTAGTCAATTTTTCCTTCTCTTTGTTGTAGTTCTATTTAGACTCTCTTTTTATAGAATTTGTTTTCACTTAACAAAGTCCCTTTTTTTCCTATCTTATGCACAATAATGTCTCCTTTTATGTTCAGGACTGACTAATATTACTTTAGAGAGAACTGATTACATTTGTCAATAACTGGGAAACTATTATTTACCAAAGAGATCTAGAAACGGTAGTATCCACAGTGGATGTGACTTGGAATTCTACAGGCAAGAATAAAAAACAAAAACAACAATATAGATTCAGGAAGGTTAAGAGGACCCCATAAGGAAGTCATCAGAGGACTATGTTATAGGTCTTTTTTTTTTTTTTTTTTAAAGATTTTATTTATTTGACAGAGAGAAACACAGCTAGAGAGGGAACACAAGCAGGGGGAGTGAGAGAGGGAGAAGCAGGCTTCCCGCCGAGCAGGAAGCCCGATGTGGGGCTCGATCCCGGGTCTCCGGGATCATGACCTGAGCCGAAGGCAGTGGCTTAACCAACTGAGCCACCCAGGC
>PITA01021262.1:0-33092 GCA_004023965.1 Spilogale gracilis | reverse complement strand
CCACCTCCAGCACAAGATCGCAGCGGCAGCCTGCTCGGCTCCTGCCCGGACTCAGTCTACTTAACTGGACTTAGTCCAGAGAATTTTCCAGCCAACTGGCACTGGGTCTCTAATTTACAGCTGGCAGGCAACCTCCATAACTACTTCCAGGTCCTCAGCAGAACTGTTTAATGTCTACCTCTTACACACGCACCACCTGACTTGAGACACAACATTCAGCAGCTTTGACGGCAGGGTGCAGACTTATAAAATTTACAGCTTCTTAAGTTGGAAAACCACAGACGGACTGGACTCTACCAACTGCCCTCTGAAGGGGGGGGTTCAGTTTGTGCTTAGAGCACAGAAAGTTAAAACAAAGGACGCACTAAGTCTTCTTGGGTAAACGGCTTTCTTTCTTTTGCTCCCACTTTCCATTTTCAGTGTTAGAACTATAAATGCCTTCAATCAATTTTGTATTTTTTTTTCATTTAAGGCCTTTTATTTTATAATGATTTATTTAATTAATTAATTTATGGGGGGGGGCGGTGGGGACAGAGGGAGAGGATCCCAAGCCTACTCCATGCTGAACATGGAACTCCAGGTGGGACTCGATCTCAGGACCGAGATATCACCACCCGAGTGGGAGGCTCAACTCACTGGGCCACCTAGACACCCCTCATCTAAGGCCTTAAAAAAAGGTCCTAATTCTCCCAGTCGGGGAGTTCTGGTTAAGCTTTATGGACTGGCCTTTTATTTAATGCAAGCCAGAAAGCTTGTTTCTTGTCCTCAGTAATGCATTTTACTGCTTTGAAATAACAGCAAGGCTTAGTGTGGTTCTTGCATGCCAAAGGATTATCCAGGCACGGTCTGCTAGCTAGTTAAGTGCAACTCTGGGACTCAAGTCTCTGATACTGCTTGCCCCCAGAACTTGACGTCTTATCTCTTACCACACTCTTTCTCCAACGCTGAAACACAATGTGTAGGACCACACTTCAAAATTCTAAAAGCTGTAGAGGCCACGAGAAGTATTCTATCACTGGGCTTCAACAGCACGTGGGAACATTTATATCCTGCTTTGGGTTCAGACTTGTAACTTGGCTTTCTTGACCGTGCTATGGTCTGGTTTAAGCACATGTGACTTTTAAGCCCCTCAATCCATCTTCCCCTGGGTTTATTTAGATGTTTTACGAGCCCGCTGTCGTGACAGCTGAAATACAATAGGCTTTACGGACTGGCCCTTTCAGATGGACTGTGGCCCGCACAGGACCCTGCATGCTAAGTAACCCTCAAGGAAGGGACAGCTCTGTGGTGTGGTATCCTGGTTTTGTAAGGCGCTGTGATTTCTGGAAGCCCCTGTGATGTCACAGCTCTGCCTGTTGTCTCTGCCTTATTTTGTTCCAGGCTAGAAGGACACAACTGGGGATCAGCAGGGCTATGACGGTGGGTTGGTGGGGGGCTCGGCTTTGACGAGAGACAGCAGTACAAAGACTATACTGGAGACTGGGAAACGCACTATTAGACAGCTTCAACCCTGAGCCTTGACAACATGTCTAATTCCACCCGCCGCATTCCACGGAGTTTAATGAAGAGAAATAGTGTTCTCTGACCTGTCACACAAGAATTTGCCATGAACTAACCAGAGGCCCATGCTTCAAATAGCCAATGGTAGCCTCTAGACAAATGAGGTGGCATCAGGACAGCCCCTCGGAATCGTCCTCGGGAGCCTGAGGTTTCTCTCATCCGTTCCGAATGAATTCTCCATTAGGTCTTTTGCCTCTTTTGGGTTTTATGTCTTCACTCAAGTCCATGCTTCTCGGCTCCTCTCCTCTCCCCGGTGCTGTTTTTATCTTGAGGCCCATCTTTACTCACACCAGCCCCTTGTTGGGAGAAGAGGGGGCAGAATTCAGACAGCAGGGGCACAAGGCAGAAGCTGGGTAACAAGGTCACACTCCTGCCGCCCTCACCCATCACTGCGCTCGTCCCCGTCCACCTGCTCTCTCTCCACCATGCCCGTCGGCAGCAGTGTGGAGGAAGCTGTGTATTACAGTAATTTTCTTGAGATGTCCTTTTCTTCCTTGAAACTGGCCGATGGCTTGCCGATTTCTCCCTTACTGGCCTCACTAAGGCGGCGGTCGCTGTCAGCAGCAGGACTGTCTTTTGTTACCCTGTAAATGCCATGGGCTTCCCAAGAATTCATCATTCCTTGTGCTGCTTCACATGGTGGAAAAAAGTTGTCAACATGCAAGACAGCTTGTATTTTTAAAACTTTTTAAAAAAAGGAATGAATGCCCTCAAAACACAGGTGATCATATTTCAGTCTTCAGAGAGCAACCTATGTGGTCATATCATCCTGAATACTGTTCCATCACGTGACTGTGTAATGAAACACTCATGATGAATTTCCTCACCTTCCCTCCCACAGTGGGGCAGTTTGCTGCTGAGTAGGACTCAGTTGTTGTTTGTGTGTGTGCGTGTGTGAGAGAAAGAGACAGAAACAGAGAAACAGAGAGATGCAGAAAGAAAATGAAGGAGACACAGACAGGAAGTCAAAGAAAGAGCCGGAAGGGAGGGGAGGAAGAAGGGGTTGGGGGGAAAAGGGAGCATCAGCTAGCAAAAAAGCTCACCTTCAGTCACTTCTAAAAAATGTGTTATCTCTAAAAAAAAATGCGTGTTTTTTAAAAGATTGTTTTATTTCTTTGGGGGAGAGGAAGGTGGAGCGCAAGTGTGTGTGAGCAGTGCAGGGGGGGAGGGGCAGAGGAAGAAGGACAGGGAATCTCAGGCAGGCTCCATGCTGATCTCGGAGCCCAATTGCGGGCTCCATGCCAAGACCCTGAGATCATGACCTGAGCTGAAACCAAGAGTTGGACACCTAACTGACCGAGCCATCCAGGTGCCCCAATTTTTTGTGTTTTTAATCCTTATTACCACGGTGTCTTAAAACAGTCTGTTAAGCAGGCCTTCTGCACAGTGCTTAAAAAAGGGCTCGAACACGTGGCTTACATGACCTCTATCTCCATCTCAACTTGGAAAAAATATTAAGTTCTCATCTATCCTCAAAAAGGCCAACATCTGTACACCCCAGATTAGACTATTTTCAACAAAAACGTGTCAATTTCAACTCTGATGTTCTGTTTTCACATTTCTGTGAAATTGTTCAAAATGTGACTCCTTATACAACACACACACGCTCAGTCTAGCTACGTGGGGTACAGAAGTAATATGTTTAGCTTTTCTTGTGTTCCCAAAGCCAATAAAATGACCCTAATGTGGTGCGGTCCAGACCTAATGCCCTACAGACTTAGCGACAAGCTGACTTTTCAATCCTTCGGATGACTGAGGGGAGCACTAGTGCAATGAGAAATTCTTTAGATTTTATGCCAGACTTACATTGTGGGGAATACATTAACTAGAAGAAATATGTAGAAATTATCTAGTTTATAATAACTGTCTCGGTAGTGATCTCAGAAAGCATACGATTGCCGAATCAATATTGATTTCTTTCTTTTTTCACTGGGATGTGTGTATGTGTGTGTGTGTGTGTGTGTGTGTGTGTGTGTGTGTATGAGAGAGAGAGAGAGAGAGAGAGAGAGAGAGAGAGAGAGAGAGAGAGAGAGAGAGAGAGAGAGAGAGAGAAAGTTTTCCCTGGGCAATGCAGAAATTTAATACAGGGTCCTGAAAATTAGCTTATTTTCTTCCAGACATTGACATGTTTATGTATAAATGTACTTCAAAATAAAAACTTGATTGATGGACTTAAATAATGCCTTAAAAATTTAAGGCGTAAGACAAACCTATAAATCCTTGATTACCCTTAGGGGTTTCCCTTGGCCACCAAGGAAATCAATGGGGCCAGCTCCATTTAAATTGACATCCACCTGTTGCAAACATTGAAACATGTGGAGTGAAGGTTCCAGGGAGAATCAATGTTTGTAACAGAGGCTGCATTTTAAATGGGATGACTCAGTGATAGACGTGAAGGTCTGCTTTCCATTTAGTTTAAACTGAGCTTCCCTATGAAGACATCCTAGAAGGTTTCGACATGTAAAAAGAACCAGACGCAGATGACATTTCTTTCTGGTGTCAGGCCATGTGCTTATTTCTTGGCGTTAATGGACAGCAGTCAGTTACTCCCAGGATTGCATTACCCTTGCCTAGCATGAGGCTATGCCCAGAAAAAAAGTGAAAAGGTCTGGTACATCCACCACGCTGGGAGGGCAAGTTGCTACTGTCCCAGATTAAGTTAATCTGCTGCAAACTAACTGGTCAGCAACTTCTTACACTCAAATCATTCAGTTTGGGAAAGGCAAGCATCTTAGGAAGCCTACTGATTCCTCAAATGCAATTTAGGAGATCAAATTTCAATCCTTTAAGTGCTATTCACTTTACTTAACTTGAAACTGGACTAACATCTCTACTCCTAAGAGATGATGAAATCCAGTGGTTTTTAAAATGTGTACTGCAGAAGTTCAGACCTCCTCAGAGAACTACGGATTATGACTGTGGTTTGGGACAAAAGGGGACATAAGGGGGTGAAGGAGAAGGCTGGCCTCTCAGCCTGTCCCTCCTGACTTTGCTCAGAAGCTCTTCTTTCATTTGCTTCACTGATATTATTATTATTTGAGTATAGTTGACATACGATGTTATATTTGTTTCAAGTGTACAACATAATGATTCAACAGGTTCATTCATTATGCTCTGCTCCCCTCTCCCCAAGTGTAGCCACCATCTGGTCATTTGTTTTCTTCATCATCTGCATGTAGGACTTCTCAATTTGGAAAGAAGGTTCTACTCTTTAAATGAATGAATATATTCTATCACTGGATGTCACTCACGCAAGGAACATTTCTGGGGGGCATCTACAATGTCCCAGATATCATGCCAGTTTGGGAGGCTACAAAGATGAGCAAGTCTTCTTTCAGCTATTATGGGGTTTGGGGTGCTATAAAAGCCTTTCAGGACACTGCCCTAGGATATAGTAGAATACATGAGCTTAGCTTCATTGCTCAAATAAGAAGGCTGGGACCCAGGGAGTTTATGTGACTCATGCAAAGTGACACAGGGAATAGCAGAGCCCACTACTTCTATATAAATGTTCCCTATTCTAACCCATGTTGCTTCCAACAAGAATGGGATCCACATACAACACTCAGTCTTTATAGACTACAATATTTTGGTGACCTATTTATGTTGTAACCATTTGTGCATCTATAATGCCTCACAGAGGATTGGGCTTAAAATGGGCACACAATGAATGTTTGCTTAGTTTTCCTTTCATCAGACATGGAAGTGAAGAAAGGAAAAGTGCTTTGAAGGTAGGTATCTAGATCAATACATACCACGGCGGCTGAAGATGGGAGCTAGCTAAGATACTGGGAGGATTTGTTTGATACATATGAAGGAGAGAAACATTATCCCCCCAATGCCATCCCTGTGTATTTTGACAAACATACCCTTATGATAAATTTTACTCTATAGCAAGAACCTAGTGAACTTTCAGTAATTTTAAGAGACCAAGAGAGAAAGTGCTTTCTTTCATAGACTTATACTTTCTGTGGATGCGAGAGAATTTTTCATTTTGGTAGGTTCCCACACTTTGATTCCAACATCCCACAAGGCTGTTAAAACACATTCAACATTTTTATATTGGAGTGAACATATTTTTGGCTCCCAAAGTATTCATTTTTGTTCAATCCATAGCTGTATGGAAAGGCACGTGAACTTTATTTAACTTCCTTTAAAGAATATAGCCTTGGATTACTTGGATACAGATATATAGTTTCATTTTGGAAAATGTACCTTATTGCTTATTGTGATTTTAAGTTTTAAAAATCACTGTGTTCTACCGAGTTTGGAAAAGTATGAACATGTGATAAAAACTGACCAGAAATTTGATGATGTCCCCCTGAGAGCAATAAAGTATAATTTAAATATTAAAGTCATTAACCTAAATTCTTTTAAAAGATAAAACAGACATAATACTAGGTTACTAGATTTGATTTTCTTTTTTAGCTCCTAACATAGTTGCAACTTTTGAATGAAACCATAACTCCTTTAAAAATACAAGCAAGGCATGTCCCATTAATCATACGAGTTTCCCTCTAGATTGTTTTCAGACAGGTCACATTCCTAAGATGTTAATTTACGCTTTCTTTCAATCTGTAAGTAGAATGAGCCCGTAAAACAAGATTCTGTACAACAACAGCTACGCAAATGTGACCTTAATCTATTGTGGCAGAATTAAGACAGTGTATTAATAGATATTATTATAGTGCTTATTCTATTCACGTAATAGTAAGAATTCTTTAAAAGCATACATGTGTGGTTGAACCTGGGAATACTTTATGTTTTTCTCCTTTGATTTAGAGTTAGCCAATATTTCTCCTTATATTTTTATTTCAAGAAGGTGTCTGTATCTGCAAGGAGACAGGTGATGGACCTGGTCAATTTTGGAGAACTCCATCACCAACTGAGGTCTTCCTTCCATTTCTCAAAAATAGCTCCATCAGGAATAATTGAAGATCTGGTGAGCATGCCAAAGACTGAGGGTCAGTCAGGGCTACATAATATGGATGAATGAGATAAGGAGTCATGTTCAAATTAAGCAAAGCATAAACAAAAATTCTTTGTACTAGCTCCAGGCTAGTACAATGTTCAGTGATAATGTGTCGATTCCCTGGTTAATTTGATCAATGCAGATAATGCCATTAGATACTATTTCAGGTCCCAAGGATGAAAGTCAGAGGGAACTCTGTTATTTGCTTTGCTTGTTCCATCATTTCTTGTCTTATTCTTTGTTGTGGTTTTCCTGCAGATAATATATGTTTCATGGACAACCTTAAATTACAGCAGAATTGTGAAAACCTACTCGAGAAACTTTGTGTTTATGAACAAGACTGGAGAGAAAAACAATGACCAAAAAAATGGCTGCTTGTCACAAAGTAGTAAAACACGTCTTTCTCCCCAGGAATGATCTGCACTTTGTTCTGATCGCTGATGGCAGACGTCCTGAGAGGCACCTCGCCCCACTTCCTGACTTAGGTCCTTTTGCAGCCACAGACCTTGGTTTGTGTACATTTGCTCAGAGACGGATCAAAGACCTCTTGGTCAAACTAATGAAGCGTTGTCGCTGTAGAAGTAATACCTTGCAAGCTAAATGCACCTCTCGAAAGAAAATATAACCTTCCTACAGAGAAGGAAAAGATGTTTCCTGCTCAGATGCTTGATAGAAAAGAAAAGGAACATTTAGGAAAAAAAAGTCTGAAAAAATATCCAGAAATCCATTTCTGTGCGTTAGGTTTAATGAAAGTGTAATTTCAGGGGCTCGATCCATTGCTGAGCTTCCAACAACCCTTTGTCCAGTTATTTTTCTTTTTTTGAATATTGTATTCATTTATTGGGGGGGGAGAGAGGGAGAGAGAGAGAGAGAGAGAGAGAGAGAGAGAGAGAGAGAGAGAGAAATACAGCATGAGCAGGGGGAAGAGGCAGTGGGAGAGGGAGAAACAGGAAACAGAAGCCGGAGGAGGACCAGAGATCATGACCTGAGGCAAAGACAGACTCTTAACCTACTGAGCTATCCTGGGACCCCTTTAATACAGTTTGATTTGGAGTTTCTGCTCTCACTTCTGAAATGAAAGAGTTGAGAACACTGGGAGACTATTTCCCAACTACAGCTTTTCTCCAAGTAAGTGATGGGAGCTCTCTAAGGGATCTCCAACTACAGAGAAAGAGGTGACAAGACCCAATATCTCAAGTGACAAAATAATAGGAATATAAATGAATTAAGTCATGGTCATCATCTAGAACCAAGGTTTCAAACGCAAGTATCTACGGGGCCAGAAATTCCCTGTTGTTAGGAGATGTCCAAATCTCTATTTTTATAAGAAATCACCTGATATTAAAGCAACTATCTATTTCATTTCAGTATCTCACAGATGTGGGAACTGGACATGGCTGGTAGCCACAAGTTTGCCAGCCATGGTCTGAGTTTAGATTTTTACCAGTTTATTTATATATTCATTTATTTTAAGCAAGTTCTACACCCAGCATGGAGCCCAATGCAGGGCTTGAACTCCAGACCTTGAGGTCAAAACCTGAGCTGAGATCAAGAGTCAGATGCTTAACCAAAAACCATGAGATACCTTGGAGTAAACCTAACCAAAGAGGTAAAGGACCTATACTAGAGGAACTACAGAACACTCATGAAAGAAACTGAAGAAGACACAAAATGATGGAAAAACATTCCATGCTCATGGATCAGAAGAATAAACGTTAAAGTATCTATGCTGCCCAGAGCAATCTATACCTTCAATGCCATCCCGATCAACATACCATCAGCATTTTTCAAAGTGCTGGAACAAACAGTCCTAAAATTTGTATGGAACCAGAAAAGACCCTTAATACCCAAGGAAATGTTGAAAAAGAAAAACAAAGCTGGGGGCATCATGTTGGCTGATTTCAAGCTTTATTACAAAGCTATGATCACCAGGACACCATGGTACTGGCACAAAAACAGACACATCGGCCAATGGAATAGAGTAGAGAGCCCAGATATGGACCCTCAACTCTATGGTCAAATAATCTTCAACAAAGCAGGAAAAAAATATCCAGTGGAAAAAAGACAGTCTCTTTAAAAAGTGATGCTGGGAAAATTGGACAGCTATGTATAGAAGATTGAAACTCAACCATCCTCTTATGCCACACAAAAAGATAAACTCAAAATGGATGAAAGACCTCAATGTGAGACAGGAATCCATCAAAATGCTAGAGGAGAACATAAGCAGTAACTCCTTCAACATCAGCCACAGCAACTTCTTCCAAGACAAGTCTCCAAAAGCAAGGGAAACAAAAGTGAAAATGAACTTCTGGGACTTCATCAAGATAGAAAGCTTCTGCAAAGCAAAGGAAACAGTCAACAAAACAAAGAGGCAACCCACAGAATGGGAGAAGGTATATGCAAATGACACTACAGACAAAGGGCTGATGTCCAAGATCTATAAAGAAATTCTCAAACTCAACACCCAAAAAACAGATAATCGAGTCAAAAAATGGGCAGAAGACATGAAGAGACACTTCTCTAATGAAGATATACAAATGGCTAGCAAACACATGAAAAAATGTTCATCATCGTTAGCCACCAGGGAAATTCAAATCAAAACCACATTGAGATATCATCTTATACCAGTTATAACAGCAAAGATGAACAAGGCAAGAAACAACAAATGTTAGAGAGGATATGGGAAAAGGGGAACCCTCTTACACTGTTGGTGGGAATGCAAGTTGGTGCAGCCACTTTGGAAAACAGTGTGGCAAATCCTCAAAAAATTAAAAATAGAGCTACCCTATGAGCCAGCAACTGCACTACTGGGTATTTACCCCAAAGACACGGAGGTAGTGAAAAGAAGGGCCATATGTACCCCAATGTTCACAGCAGCAATGGCCACAATAGCCAAACTGTGAAAAGAGCCAAGATGCCCTTCAACAGAAGAATGGATAAAGAAGATGTGGTCCATATATATAATGGAAAATTACTCAGCCATCAGAAAGGATGAACACCAAACTTTTGCATCAACATAGATTGGACTAGAGGGATTATGCTGAGTGAAATAAGTCAAGCAGAGAAACACTCGTTCATGAGTGTTCTGTAGTTCCTCTAGTATAGGTCCTTTACCTCTTTGGTTAGGTTTACTCCAAGGTATCTCACGGTTTTTGGTTAAGCATCTGACTCTTGATCTCAGCTCAGGTTTTGACCTCAAGGTCTGGAGTTCAAGCCCTGCACTGGGCTCCATGCTGGGTGTAGAACTTGCTTAAAATAAAGCAAGCAGTGGTCTATACAAATGGCAGATGCAGTAAGTAACGAGTAAGATATGGTTTCACTTACTTGTGGAGCATAAAGAATAACATGGAGGACATTAGAAGAAGGAAAGTAAAAGTGAAGAGGGGGAACCAGAGAGGAGATGAACCATGAGAGACTAAGGACTCTGAAAAACCAACTGAGGGTTTTAGAGGGGAATGGGTGAGTCTGGTGGTGGTATTAAGGAGGGCAGGCACTGAATGCATGGAACACTGGGTGTTATATGTAAACAGTGAATCTTAGGACACTACATCAAAAATTAATAATTTACTGTATGGTGACTAACATACACAATAAAAATTCAAAGCCAAAAAAAAAAAAGTCAGAGACTTAACCACTAAGCCACCTAGGCGCCTCCTTGAGATTTAGACTTTTAAAATGTATATATTTGAAAAGTTCAGAAGTCAAAGTGATGAGAATGGTTACACTGTTATGTGACAGGTACCTTATAAGCATTGAACTTGTCTTAAATTATCCTTATAATAACCCTAACATTTAGCTAGTACTGTCCATCCATTTTACAAATGTGGACATTAAGGGACATGGATGTTAAGAGACCTAACCCAAGAACTTGTTCAACTTACACAGTTAGTTAAGAATCTGTCCTCTTCAGATGCCTGGGTAGCTCAGTTGGTTATTATCTGCCTTCAGCTCAGGTTATGAGCCCAGGGTCCTGGGATGGAGCCCTACCTTGGGCTCCCTGCTCAGCGGGGAGCCTATTTCTCCCTCTGCGTCTGCTTACCTGTCTACTTGTGCTCGCTCTCTTTGTCAAATAAATAAATAGAATCTTAAAAAAGAAAAGAAAAGAAGAGAAAGAATCTGCCCTCTTAACCATACTAGATATAAAACATCTGATGTAGAATCCAAAGCGACATGTTTTTTTCCAACGGTCTTCTACTCATCTTTCTTAGTAAATGTTTAAAGGCAGAGCATTAAATACTAACAGTAAAAATAAGCCAATATTTCCTTTATTTGAGAAGAGAACAGAATGACTGGAGTGTAGACATCATACTTGTAGATGGAGGGAGGGGAGCCTGGAGGGCTCAGTGCGTGAAACATCCGACTCTCGATTTCAGCTCAGATAATGATCTCAGGGCATGGAGTCTGCTTGAGACTCTCTCTCACACATTCGCTGTCTCTCTCTAAAAATGAATACCCGTAGATGGAAAACATTCCGACTGCAGCTGAGTTCTGCTTTTTCCCTAACTGTGTAAGTTAGGTAAGCCTCTTCACGTGTCTCCCCATTTCACTGCTTATTTTTCTAGCAAGTCGATGAGGCAGGTTTTCTACCCCAATTTCTAGGTGAGAAACTGAAACTCAGGAAGATGACCTGGGGCGTCCGGTCCCCTTGGCCCTCGCAAGCACGGCTCCTACACTAGCAGAAGCCAGCCCGCTGCCTCTGGGAGCAGCGACCGGCCCCACCTCGCACAACGGAAAACACAACCTCAGAGACACGGACACAGACGAGGAAACGAAATGCGAGATACATGTCTGGTAGAGTCACTTGCAGATACACTGGCTGGTTACGACCCACTCATTTTTCTTCTTCTACCTTGAAGGAAACAATGCAACCCACACAGGAAGGCGGTTTTCTCTGATTCAACTTTGCCGGCACGCAAGCCCGTGTCCTTTCTACCCTATCGTCCTGCTGGTCCCAGGCCAGGTGAGCCCTGTGCTCAGCAGCTGCAGTGGTCTATCCAAACGGCAGACGCAGACAGTACAGAATTCTCTAGAAAGGATTCTTGCTGTATTCCTTAGCCTTCATGGCAGAGTCAAGGTCAATGCTGAGCGGCTGACTCCTGAATGTGAAAATCTGTGCATTCTCTCAGAGACCCACTGGACTCATGCCCTCTTCCCCAAAATGGAGATCCTGTCTCTTCCCCTTTGCACATTGCAATTTAGCTTATTAGGAAACAGATCTGCACTAGAAGGAGAGAAGTTCTCCAAGCTAGCTCAAAGTGGGACCATCACTGTAAATCTAGCAAGAGGTGCCGAGCACTAAACCAAGAGAAGGGACTTACCTCAAACACCAGTGTCTCGTTGGTGGGTCCTGGCGCATACAGGCGTTCGGGGTGGTTGAAGGCCCTCTGGTACTCAAACACGGTCCCAGCAAAGTGGAACTCTCCAGGCCAGTCGATTCTCCAGCCCCCCATGAGGTAATACTTCTGCCCCAGGCTTCTGACCGCAAGGTAACTGGAAGACAGCTGCAGCTCCTGGATCTCGATGCTTCGGGCCCCCGCTGGAATGGTGACCACTGGGTAATATTCTAAATGGGAAGGATAGAACAATACTGTTTTCCATGTTGCACACTGAAGCAATGGGGTTGAAAATGCTCAGAGACATAGTGATGTCCACTTTCACAGAGTGCGGTTGTTGAATCATGAATATTCATTCCTACTCTCTGAAGTGCAACTAAATGATCAATCACTTCATTTTCCCGGTAGAAGGAACATGGAGAGAAAGTTTGTGTTCCTTTCCCAAGCACATGTGAGTGTGTGTGGACAGGAGGTACACCCTTCTTCCTTCCACAACAACCAAGGTCATAAAACTCAAGAACCCTTATATCATTAATCTACTTGGAAGAAACTTAAGAGCCATGGACCTCAACAGTGATATTCAGGAAACAGGGCTCCAGGTTTCATTTTACTCAAGATGCATTTAGATCATTGCTTCAAATAGTCATCTGATGGCATGAGTGGGGATCACGTTTCCCATCCTGAAATGTAAATTTCAAAATCCATTCTGTGTTTAACAAAGGCTTGTGGGACATTAGACACATTGCAAAGTAAAGGGTGTTCGATCGACGCGTCTCAAGAGTTGTAGGTATGGATGGAACTCCTCACACTGAGGAACCACCCCACGCTCCGTTGTTCTTGTGAGATGTCAAAGCCATTGTCCTGTGCGTCTCAGGTGAGCTGGTAAACAGCTCGATCATGGCCACCGTGACTGGAACTTGCTGAGCGGCAAAGCCACAGTGATGAAACTGCAGGCATCTCTTACCGTTGGCTTTATGCTGGTTGAGGTACAGCCCTTTATAAAACTTGCAAGTTGAATTATCCCCTTTGCAAACACCACACGCATCCAAAACTGCTTTAGAGCCAAGTTCATGATCACATCCCACTGGCTGTGACAAAAATAATAATAATAATAATAATAACAAAGTAAGAAAAATCAGAAAAGCCAATGGTTATAAATAACCAAGAGAGAACATGGGGCTCTCTCTTCAGAACATTAGGAAGAGAGTGCAGCTTTAGGGTTAAAAGCAGAGCCTCAAGTTTGGGTGTTCAAATCCCTGTTTTGCCTTTACCAGATGGGGGACTAGGGCAGTTACAGAACTCATCTAAAGTTTGTTGGGACTCTTTGTCTGGCAAACTGAAACCACAAGTCACTGCTGCTACTAAGGGAAGGAGAGCTGATTTGGGCCAGCTCTCCTGCTAAAACATTAAAATGCTGAGCCCCCCGCCCCCGCCAAATTCCCCACCCTCCCCCACACAATGGAATTAAAAGAAAGACCAACTGGCAGGAAATAGTAATACTATGTCAAAACACATCTGTGAGGCTCTGACCATACAGTGGACATACTTAGCAAAGATGGAGTGGAAGTTTACCACTCTTCTTTACACTCTTATTTAATTTTTGCAACTATTGCATGGAGTAAATATGTCATCATCTCCAGTGCAAACTCATAGAGACAGGGGGAGAGGAGCTAAGAACGTCAGATGGGGTCTTGCAGAATGTCCGTGGGGACGTCGGAGACAGTCCGCACATCCAGTTTGCAAACATTGGCCTTTCCCCCTAAGCTGCCTTTTCTCCAGACACAGACTCTCTTGCACCACTTCACATGGCGCACGCTTGCTATAGGAAACACAAGCATGACGACACAGCCCAAAACACAAAAGTCCTCTTACCTCACAAATCCCGTCGATACAAACGTCGTGTTTGTTTGGGGAGCAAGGAGTTCCGTCTTTCACCTTGCCGGACATTGCAAAAAAAAATTCAAAGTTCTCGGCCTTGCAGTACAGTTTACATCGATCTGCCTCTAGAAGCAAAGAGATCAAGACAAGACATGATCAGGAAGAAAGCACAGGAAAATGAAATAATGGCCAGAAGGAGGAATTATATTTATTTAGAAAGTTATGCTGACTAAAATGGGAAATGTTACAAAGTTTTATATGTGGGTGTGCCTGCAAAAATGTACATCTATGTGATTTTAAAAACAGGAATCCTGATTGCAATTTATCTAAAACTGTTTTAACACACAAAAATTTCATTTTTTCTAATCCTTAGTGACAGCCACAGTACACATGACTGGTGGGTTATACAGCTACTCTCCTTGGTTAGCAAATATTTTAGGCTTTACAGGACTTATGGCCTGCTATTGACAATATCTAAATGGAGTGTTTCCATTATACTTTTTCTGCGTTCCAATAAAACTTTATTTACAAAAAGAAACAAATGAGCAGAAAGTGGTCAGATTTGGCCCATAGGTGATAGTTTGCTGACCCTGACTGAAGACATGGGTTACTTCAGATATCTCTTTGGGCATTTAAGCGAAAAAAAATTAGGCACTTTGGGGAAGAAAAGAGGGCATACGGTTTACGTTTATAAAACATACAGAGCCTAATCATATCATGAAAAGGAAGAGGAAACAAATAAACTAAACCCGAAGGCTAAAGAATGTAACTTTTATTGACCATAAAGTCCTTGAGAAGTTTCTGGTATCACAGGCAAAAAGAAAAAAAAATATGATATTTCTACAGAACTCTCGCTATCAGAAAGAAGTTATGCCGGTTTCCCAAATACAAAGCGTTCTTCTTGGCCAGCAGCTCCAGATGACATTTCTCGTGGGAGGCCGTGCGTGGGTGCCACCACACACCAGCCCTGACAACCGCTGTACAACGAACGTGTCAACACTTGCAAGCCTTTGCAAAGCGCTGTGCTTCATAAAACCTCCCACAAAACACAAAGTCAAACGTCAATGTGAAAGTAGTTAGGTTATCAGGATCCAAATACGCAGATGGGTCAACAGATTAAAAGTTTCTCTTTTAACAGCTTTACTAAACACCTTGTAATTTTTGCATCGGACACTGGAAGACATATCGGTACCCCTTCTTTTCTCTGTCATGCCCAGGAGTGAACAAGTTCTAAAAAGTTTAGTTTTACCCACAGAGGTTCTAGGGCAAGTTTCTCAACTGGTCTACTGGAAACACAAAAGGGAAAAAAAAATCTCACTGCTGTAAGACAAAGACTGTCTACATTTAGAGTCTTCTCTCATTCTTCCCAACCTGCACGAATGTCACCAGACCTTCAAATCATGGTCAGTGTTTGCTGATTCTAAGTGCGTAATCAGAAGGAGAAGAGGGAGAGACAAAAAGCCTTAAATTTTTCTCTCTCCAATGCTAGGATGGGAGCTCCCTGGCTTGGCCTCGGTGTAGTTCCCCCCACATCTAGCAGAATGGCTCCCATGGAAGAAGTGCTCAGTAAACAACCATTGAGCAAATGAATGAAGTGGCATGCTCCCTACTCAGTAAGACTGCAATTAAGTCAGTGAAAAACTTTTGAAACCAAAAAATATTTTACATGTCACAAAAGGCATCTGCTTCACTGTCTCCTCATGTAGTGAACACAGAACCTTTTCACAGGGTGCTAACAAAAAAACACATTCCGTAAGCACTGTGTTTGAATGAAAAATGCCATGTGGGAAAGACCAAGGGATATCCAAGAAAAAAAGCAGGGAACAGAAGGGAAAGTGAGAAGGGAAGGACAGCAGAGTCTGGGGGAAAGAGCCATACATAAGAATCACGGAATGATGAAAGTGTTCGAACAAGGACAAGAAATCTTCAAATGCTGGAAATGAAAGCAACTGTAGTGGTTCTATCAAATCGTCCCTGGGCACCTGTTTGTTCAGTGCCCTTCCTAGACCATCGCTCAGATCCTGACAGAATGCCTCCAGTGATGGAGAGCCGGCCACTCACACGGGGGAAACACACCCATTATGGACAGCCGATGCTTAGTCATTCACTCATTCATTCTGAAAATCAGAAATACGTGCCAAGGGCTGTTCTCAGATGCTGGAAGTCCGAGCATGCTCAAAATAGACGAAGGCTTCATCCCTTAGAACATAAATTCTCGTGGAGAGAAAAATAATGAACAGCGACGATATGATATATGCTCATGCATGGCTAAGAGCTACGAAGAATCAAGCAGGTTAAAGATTGAGAGGATGACCTGGAGGAAGACGATTCCGGTCAGGCCTGCAAGGGAAGCCCCTCTGAGGGGGCGCCACAGCCAGGAAGTTCTTTGCCCTTGAACCAGTCCTGTCTGTCCTCTGAAGTGACTTTAAATTATCTAAATCCTTTTCTAGTTACTGTCTCTGAATTTTTGCAGGTACCTTGTTTCTTCTCTCTTTTTCCTGACAGTTTTCCATATTTTTCTACTGGAGAATTTTTTTTTTAAATGAATATATTCCCAGCTTTGTCACTGAGGTCCAAGAGAAATGAAAGACAAGCTAAGTTTGCAACCACACATTTGTTCCATAAAGTAAGAAAGAGGCATACCATGAAATGTTACTTTAAGAAATGGTTTCAAACTCATGAATAAACTCTGTACATATTATCTCTTAGTGCAATCTGAAACACTGGAAATAACAATAAAGGGCTGAGTTTCTATTTAAAAAAAGAAGCATCTATAAGTACACATTTAAAGAGATTGCTCACTGCAATTGCAGAATTTTCATGCCTGTCTCTCTCGTGCTTTTGGACACTCAGGGAAGACCCAGAACCATGCACTGCTCCTGTGACGGAAAGGAGTGGGCCCAGCGGCACTGTCATCCCCCATGTTACATCCCAAACTCCGCTGGCTTCTCTATGGTGATTGACAAGGGTTTACTTTGAGATTTTGCCCAGCTTTGGCCCTCAGTCTTATTTCCCACAAACTGCCACTACATTCTGTGTCCTCCTATTCTACCCGTGTGCCCTGGGGGCTCCCAGTTTTCCTTTCTCAAGCGAGGACGGCTGAGTTTTCATAAAGCAAGGCAATCGAAATAATAGAAGGCAAACCACCAGAACAGTGACAGCTTCATCTGAGAAAGTAAGAGAAATCACATTAAATGTGTAAACTGCAACTAAAATGTTTTGATACTTTGATAAAATAAAAACAATTCATTTTAAAAGGTAAAATATAAGCCGCAACTTTAAGTAATAATAAGGGTCAGGAACCCAGTATGGAGACACTTTGAAATTCAATGCTGTGTGTGTGTGTGTGTGTGTGTGTGAGTGTGTGTGTGTGTGTGTGTGTGTGTTTAATACACTGCAAACAGGCCTTCCGTGCATGCAATCATCTAACTTGTCAATTGCTGAATATGGCGTCTCTATGGGGTGTATATGGTTTCACGGATCTTGAGTCTGTACAATTCATACCAATTGCAATTAACATCCCTGGGAGACTTAATTGCTGAAATGTCAAAGATAAGTTTAGAAACTTAAGTATATTCCAAATACATGAACCCTTTGGCTTACAGATGTGGGGGGGAAAGGGGTGTCTTGTGGGGAAAAAATTATGGAAAAATAAACAAAACCTATGGAAGTGAATGAAAAACTGGGTCAGGACAGGTCTAGGGCATGACGTCAACATCGAAACTCTTTAATGTAGGCAGCGATTTCTTCTGTAGGTTTCCCCACCTTACTGTCCACACAGAGTCATAGCTGTTGGAGGTACAGAGATCAAATTACCTTCCACTTTGGTATAGGGTTTCCACTGGTAGAACCATCCACGGAAAGGTTTGCTGTTATATTCTGCACACTGCTGGGCTCGGAAATCCAAGCTATTTTCATTACAAGGGTTAATATTGCAGAGCTCATAGATACGGCTAGAACCTGGACAGAACTTGCCACCGTACTGAGGCCTAAAAGTAAAATAAAATGAGAGAGCTTTAATGTGAGCAAACAGGAGGCTCACTATTAGTCACAAGCAATGATGTAAGGAGGGACAGTCAAGGTGACCACTGTCAGAAGGTATGTGGTGTATACAAGCTATTCCAAGAAAGGAAATAATGGAGTGGATGACATGCCACGTCCCTCCTTGTATCCATGGCAGGTGAACCTGTCCATCAGGGACCTGCTCTTTCTTTTCCCTCTTTTCCCAATATAGCCTTTGGGGAGGCATTATTGCCACCATTCAGTAACTGAGAACACTGATCTGTCATCTCTGATCCCAGCTTTACATTCTGGCAATTTCCTTAAAGGATGATGAAAGCATATTCCTGACATCCCTCGTGTTACCTGTGTTAGGGAAATTTATCACCACGCACCCAAGTGTTCTCATTAATGTAGACAGATGTGTGTCCGTGTGCTACACACACACGCACACCGGCATCAAAGCTCTTCAAATGTGGACCCAACCTACTCCCCAGCTCTCCTCCCATTTCTAAACACCCCCAGCTTTCTCCAGGGCGCCATCCACCTGCTGCTAGGCAGAAGGTCAGGACCCTGAAAGCAAAGAGCAGAAAGCCCCTTCTGCCGTGTCCTCCCATCAGCTCTGTCAGTCATTGAGCTGACGTTCTGGTTACTGTCGGATTATTATGTATTTGACTCTAGTCGATTCTAAACTGTGAACAAAAATTCCCTTGTTTTAATCTGCATAATCACTTTTCAACTTTGTAGGTGGCCTGTTCCTCTCCTTCCAAGCACGATGGGAAATGGATTTCCAGAGTAGGGAATCCCATTAGAACATAAATAATTATGATCAAATGGCTGGCTCTTTAAGTTCTTGGTAGGTAGACTGCAAAAACCAGAAAGCAATCTAAAGAAAAAAAGGAGCAGAAACAAAACTGAAAAGGACCAGTAATGGCTTATCCAGCCTCTTCCAGGCACAAAGCAATTGCTTTCTTGTGCTTTTCTCCAAAGGCTAAAACCCAGCTATGGATCACCGCATACAAAAGCTCAATGCAAACATGTAACATGAAAGAAGGCTCCAGGTTAATAAATTTGTGTGATTAAAATTCCTTGTCTCTTTAGGAAGCACAAGAATGCTATAAAACACCGCTGGATTCGCTTCAACCTATTTTATCAAATCCTCATGCAACTGCTTGCTAAGACAGATTCAACAGAAACGGGAAGTGTCATGCCGCCAGAATGAGATTTTTTTTTTTTTTTTTTTTTTTTTTTTTGCTATTTCACAACACTCTGGAGCAACTACTTAAACATTCAGCAGCCATTGTGCAGATCAAATCCCCTGGAGACTTCTTAAATCATTACCTGAAAAGCACTGAGAAAAACCTTAAAGGGCCCTAGGATGGCTTTACTACTCATGGTCATCTTCACAAGGTATATTGAAAACTTTTCTTAGTTTAACACACTCTGTCGGCAATTATACAAATAACCTTCACTGAGACTCCTCAGATTCTATAAAGCGAAAGAAGACTACCTGTGTTGCTTTTTCAATTCAGAAACTGTTAACACAGAGACGATCTCGAAACGTCCACAGCACCCTTTGATTTTGTAGATGAGGTGAAAGATGGATGAGAAGGCTCATAAAACTCGCCAAATGAAGATCCCACAGCCAGCAAGAGACAGGGCACAGCTAAGCCTCCTACCTTCGACTCCCCGGGGTTCTTTCCCTTCCCCACTCTACCTGCATTTAGCTGAATTAGGCAGCAGGGACCAGCAAGGGAGAAGAAGACAGGCACAGGGGTTAGGGAGTTGGCCTTTTAGGATGGGGCTGATCTGGATTTAAATATTCTCTGCCTCTTCCCAGTTTATCTTTAGGTAGTTCTGTTTAATCTCCTAACCTGTAAAATGGGGGGAAGATGTGATGATTAACTGAGATGATGTCTATAAAGACTTCAGGGCTGACAAAATACGGAAGCAGTCCAAGTGGCCATCAGTAGATAATGGGTAAAGGGATTGTATATACACACTAGGGAATATTATGCAACCATGAGAAAGAATGAAATCTTGTCATTTGCAACGATGTGCTTGGAGCTAGAGGATCTTAATGCTGAGGGAAATAAGTCAATCAGAGAAACAGAGAGAAACACGATTTCACTCGTGTGGAATTTAAGGAATAAAACAAACAATCATAGGGGAAAAACAGGAAGAAACTCTAGAGAACAAACTGATGATCACCAGAAGGGAGGTGGGGGGGTGGGGGAAATAGGGAATGGGGATTAAAGAGTACACTTGTCATCATGAAAACAATAAAATAAAATGATAGAGACAAAGGTCACAGATGAATTTAGGGCTGAGTCTAGAGCAAACTTAGCACAAGTCAATCATGATTTTAAAATGCTTTCTGCTGTTAATGACTAGCAAGAATTTGTACTTTTCCATCAAATCCTCAAATACAGGTACATTTCTCTGCAGCTGTAAACAGGAATGTTAGGACAACCTGACAGGAAAGTCTACCATGACACCTTTTGGTGCAATAAAATTGAAAGCAAAAACATAAACAGTCAGAAAACAAATGTCTGGGAACATGATTTTAACCTTATGTGAGACCGTTATTAAGGCCACTCATTTGTACTTCTGTGTCATTTATCAAATCCTGGCTACAAATGGTTACAATACTGCTGGATGATCAACAGAAGGAGTGGGGGAGCTCTGTTAAAAAAAAGACAAACAGCCAGACAGATGGTTGGATTCACTCCTAGGTCCCTCCAGACTTTCTCAATAAGAATATAGAATAAGAAGATCCAGAAATCTGTTTTTTAAAGCACACTTGGTGATTTTGATAACCACCCATGCCTGGAAATCACTGGTTGAAAAATGGGTCTGAGATTTAATTCAAGTATCATTCCACAGCTATGAATCTAGAGGCATATTATTTTTTTCTCAAATAGATTTTCATTTTAGGAAAGTTCTAGAATGCCTTTGCATGTTTCATTTTCACTACTTCAATTATTGCAATTAATTTTTTGGAATAGACTTTACAGAAATTCCAGCAGGCTCCTTTAGACTCTAAGAACTCAATAGTCAGGGAATCAGAAGGAATGTCAGAGGATTAAAACTGTGGGCTCTTGGCCTGACTCTACCACTACTTGCTAGGTGACCCCAGCAGAGATTGGGGCTCTGGGACCCTCCGCCTGCCCTGGTTACTCATTCACCAAATAAATGGATTAGACAATAGGCTTGCAACTCATGCCTCTATTCCAGGTAGACCAGGAAATGTTTTGAGGTTCCTGAGGCATAGTAGGGCTCAGGAGAAAACAGAGCTTCTATTCATTAGAGTTATATCCACCTCGGGGCGCGCCTGGGTGGCTCAGTTGGTTAAGCATCGGACTCTGGGTTTTGGCTCAGGTCAGTGATCTCAGGGTCATGAGATTGAGCCCCATCTGAAGCTCTGCGCCGAGCGAGCACCGAGCCTGCTTCAGACGCTCTCCCTCTGTACCTGCCCCTCCTCCCCCTTGCACACTCGCTCACTCTCCCTCTAAATAAATAAACAAATAAACAGTCCACCCCAGACCTGGGAAAAAGAAGGGCCATATGTGGGCCGTGGCAGTCATTCCAGAGCCAGGTAAACTTGAAACACTCTGGAAGCTGTAAAGTTGGATAAGTCCACGAATCAGCCAGGAAGAGTTCATTTTTATGGAACAAACTACGCTCTGGGAAAACCATCATCATACGAAATAAAAGCTCCTACTGCTTCTCACATGCGAAAATGAAACTGGCGAGGCGGAGTGATGTAAACAGACCAAATGTTTGAGCTGAAGCAGAGAAGAAATCAGTAATTTAAAATGCAGGGGGGGAACCCCTCAGTTTTCCTACAACAAAGTGAAGTAAGAACAGAGAACAACTAATTTAATTGCCTTGGAGCACTTGCTCCTGTACTTGTTTTATCTGTGAGGCATAATTAAAGTAAACAGTATCCCGAGGAGCCCTAACCTTGTTGAAATGATAAAATGGCACCAAATGGAACTACATTAGTGATTCTCCTATTAGGCATTTCTAAAACTACAATACGATATTTCCGTGAACAATGCCCTACTATAACAAGAGTTCTCAATCCCAAAGATATGAGAGAGGTTTTAATTTAAATCTCAGGGGTGTCATTTGTGCACTTTACCAGCAGAGCTATTAAATTAGGTAATCTCTTTCTTGGGGAAAAAAAAATGAGCTGTAAAATGTTGCAATGTATGAAAACCAGATCCGTGAAATAGGCTGAAAAAAAATGAAAAGTAATATAGCGATTTTAAGATCCTATCCAAGATAGGGGCTAACATTCAAAGTACGAGGAGGGTGGTTTTAATAATCTGGTATATCACGAGCTTGTCTGCCACCACACCTAGTTACCGCATCTGGATAAACCAGTGAGTTTCAACTGGGGATGGCTTTGCCCCCTGCAGGACCCTGGATAGTCTTGGGGGATTTTTGCTTACCACGGGGCTGTCGGGGAAAAGTGTCATCCTTTAGGCACCTACTGGGGAGAGGTTGGGGCTGCTCTTAAACATCCCGCCATGTCCTGGACAAACTCCGTAACAAAAATTTTCCAGCCCAAAACATCAGTAGTGTCAAAGTTGAGAAATACCGTTAGCCTGCTATGCCAATGAGCACCTAGCAAACCATGGTCCGAGTGTCTTCCGACCCTCTCCGATTTTGGAACCAACTGGCCTCCTGATCCAGCTCAGGCTGCTGACTCAGATGAAATGCCACGTCTCTTTTAAATTTTCCTCCTGCTCCAGTTTCATTATTTTAAATTCTCAATCTACCAAACATTTATACGATGCTTATAACATGACAGGCACTTTGCAGAAGCACTTTGCAAGTATTGACTCAGTTGATGCAGACTCTCTCCTTATCCCTTTTTTTTTTTTTTTACCAGTGAGGAATCTAGAGCAGGTAGGGAAAGTTGTGTATGGCCACACAGCTGGAGAGAGGCAGGGCCAGAAGGCAAACCAAGGGTTCTGAGATTAGGAGGTTGTGCTTTTTTTTTTTTTTTTAAAGATTTTTATTTATTTGACAGAGAGAAACACAGCTAGAGAGGGAACACAAGCAGGGGGAGTGAGAGAGGGAGAAGCAGGCTTCCCGCCGAGCAGGGAGCCCAATGTGGGGCTCGATCCCAGGTCTCCGGGATCATGACCTGAGCCAAAGGCAGTCGCTTAACCAACTGAGCCATCCCTAGAAAAGCTGTGTTTTTGACCCTCCCACAATGCCACAAGGATGACCTGAGCCAAAGGCAGTCGCTTAACCAACTCAGGTCTGCGAAGTGAAATCCCTATCTTCCAAGGACCTCTCGCATTCTTCTCTCCCTACCACATTTTCCAAAGTCCGTTTCATCAGTAAGGCCTCCTTCCCTACTCCCTTTGCTTTTGAGGACCCATCCTCTGTTACCCTGTACTCCTGGTTGAGTTTAGGATGAAGGTGATAAAAGCCATACGGACCCCAGATCCTTCTGTTGACTGCCCACTGGATGCTCCCTGGTAGGGGCATTCTCCAGACCCACTTCTAATCCTCCACCCAAATCTTCAGAGGAGGCATTACTATCTCGACCTCACACATGGACTCAAGCTCAGAGTTCAAGTAAACTTCCCAAAGTCCCATAGTTAATAGGCAGCAGACCCAGGATTTACAGTCTGATCTCCTCTCAAACCTGGGCGCTCTCTACAATCAGGCACCCATTTCCCACTGGTTGCACATGGGGCTGACAGCAGAGAAAAGGAACCTAAAACCGCCTTTGTTTTCAAAGAATATACACAGCGCTTCAGAATCCCGGTACATCTGGGCCAGAGCATGCCCGCCTGTGACCGCAGGCCAGTCTCCATCTGTAGACAGAGCGACTGGTCCTCACTGTGTTCTGCTTAAAGGAAACAGAATTTTTGGTCAGTATCTTAACAGTTGGGAAATTTCACACACATTTCTTTTTTTTTAATTTCTGGTTTCTCCTGAAAAGTCAGGCAGATCTGTCAACGCGTGCTCATGCACATTCCTGCAAGGCAAAAATTAGCATACTTTCTCCAGTTCATCAGTTTGACACACACACACACACACACACACACACACACACACACGCATTCCACTGGCCCAGCCTCTCCACTCGACAACACAGGCATTTGACTGTGTGACCATGCAGCTTGAATTTAGATTCAGAAAGGTGCTCAGACTATCCCTTGAGTCTCTGATCATCCTACTGACACACAGAGCAGCTCCTTTGTTGTCTGGGGTTTCTGACCATCACACCCCCACCCCATGCCCAGTGCCCTTAGCCTTTATCTACAAACAGTAAAACCCCAGTTTGGTTGCGATTCAGCAGACGGAAAGAAACTGCACTTAAAAACCACTACGTAAGCATAACAAAACCAAAACAGGACATTCTTGCCTTTTACGAATACGGACTTTCTTGGGAGCCTTACTTGGGGTTATTGCAGTGTCTCTCTTGATACTTGACTCCGCCACCACAAGTTCGTGAACACTCTGACCACTTGGACCAGGCGGACCACTGACCGTGGACCGGCCGGGGGCCGTGTTCCCCGAACTTCACACACTGGCCTTGCCGACACCACTGTGAAAAGAAGGTGGGACATGTTTCCTGTTAGAGTCCACGTGGGGAAGGGAAGCAGAGGCAGAGCCCATGCATTAATGGGAAAAATGAGCATGTTGGCAAAAGGGAGAATGCACGATACCATGACAGAACTCCTCGGCACTTTTTACCAATGCCCAGTTACCCTGCCTCTACTGTGTGTTTTCAAAGGCTGGCATCTTGGATGGTGGGGCACCTGTCACTGGTAGGCAAGGATCATATGCTTTATGAGCTGCTGAAGGGAAATGTTCAGATAAGATTCCACCCAACAGCTGAGGGAGTCAGCCCAGGCACCGGGACAATGCAGCCTCCCCCCCCCCCCATCTAGAAACAAGGCTGCTTCAAGAACAGCGTGGGTCATTCACTCAGGGACAACCAGCGTTTTTTTAAGGTATGAACACAGAATTCATCATTCTGATGAGCTCATCATAAGAACAGATGCAATTCTGCAGCCATTTTTGTTTATGCCAAAGCATCCCAAAGGGGCAATCCATAGGAAGCCCAAGAGCTCTCACTCCATGCCAACTGTGCTTCGTAGGTAACACGGTTTGACCTTTCGTCTCTATGAAAGGTGCCGACTCCAGACCCTCGGATGATTGAGCTCTCCGAGAGTCTTTTATGAATTAGCTCTAGGTCTTTCATTTGCCGGTGCTCTGATCAAGCAAGGGCAAGGAGCAAGGGTGAGAACGGTTTCCTGGGCTAACCCCTCTGTTTGTTTTCCTTTGCGATACATTCCAGGCTTTGCCTGGTCATCTCTGTCCTTGGGGCTCGCATTAGCCTCTGGTAGTGGTTTTATTCCTGTGGTGCTTTTATTACGAGCAAGTTCTGCATGACTTAGCATAACAGCACATTTTCCTAAAAGCCTCTGCAATGGGATCCAAAGGGTTGGGGTTTGGACCACGCTAGGTTCTGCTGAGGAGTGGGGCTTCAGTTACAGAATTAGGGGGAGGTGGTTTGACTTTCCAATCTTTGCTCCCCCCACCCCAGGACACATCTGGCTCTTTGGCTGTTTATCACATGGTGAGTGCACTTTGCCCAGGTCAAGATACTGCTTCCTTTCTTCAAATTCTTGCCATGTGCAGATTACTTCTAGTGTTTTTCATTTGTTTTGTTTCATATTTTAATCCCTGGATTAATTGCCATTTCAGAGTTTGTGTGCACTCACATAACACCGTTGAGAACTTTTAGGGGGAAAGCAATGGGTCATGAGAGGCTTTTGGCCACTGCGAGCAGGAATCAGAATCTTCCCGACCAGGAATCCCTGGGACTCTCCCAGCTGAGCTCAGTGGTGGACACGAGATAACAAGAGCCAACAACAGCAGCAGGGGCTGCCCTTGGGGAAGTTGCTTCTCGGTGCCAGAAACGGTGCAGGCAGAAGAGTGGGAGGACTTCCCGTGCGCTTTCTAACGTAATCCTCCCAAAGCGTTAAGGAGTTAATAACTATTTTCTGGATGAGAGAAATGTAGCAAAGGAACACTAACGAACCCAGGCAGCCACACAGCTAGCTGAGGCTCAAGTTCGACTCAGTGCCTCAGAGGCAAATGCCTCCCCTCACACAATAGGTTTTAACCCTAATTTCTATCTTTTTTTTTTTTAAGAGCTACAGTTTTTTCGATCTGTTCCAAACCTTCAATTAATTTAACTTTCTTTTATTTCAGGATTTATCCTAGTATTGGCTTAAGTTGCTAAGAGATTGTCTCCTCTGGCTTTTTCATTCAGTACAGAAATCAGAAGTAAATACATGAACCTCTGTGTAAACACACACACACACACACACACACACACACGCACGCACCCTTTCTGGATCTCACTGCAGAGGCTTTTAGGAAAGTATTACGTTATGCTAAGTCATGTAGAACTTGCTCATAATATACATATTAGATGTGTGTGTGTGTGTGTGTGTGCGTGCATAATCCACATTTATAAAATTCTATATATAAAATTTTCTCTCTCCATACGTATAGAGATATATGCACTTCCTCTAATTTCAAACTGAGTGGCCATAACTGGGCAGACACCTTTTATGACTGACAGCAAAGACAAGCCTTTCTTTCCTTGCACATATAACTAGATACACATATGTGGTTTTTCATATCCTCACATGTTTACTGACTATTCATGGTCCAAATATCCCTGAATGACCAGGGCCTAGGAAGAGATGGGGAAGGACTCGGCTCAGTTCCAGTGACAAAGGGACAAAGCAGGGAGTAGTTGCTACTCTGGAGGACACCTGAGAAGAAGCGTAAGACCTGACCTCACCAAGCGCACAGTCTAATGAAGAGCTGCTTTCATCGCCTATTGCAGGAAGAGTCCGAGAACCTTGCATGCGGATACAGTAATGATTAAACCGGAGCGATGATGGACAGGACTCATCTGATCGCTTTCTGCGCCGGGGGGAGGGGCTTTCACCATTCAGTCAAGGGATGTTCCCCCTGTATTTAGAACTGCAGTGTGGTCTTTTAAAATAATGAGATGGGGGAGTGGCTTGAGGACATCTGTTCTCTAACTTCTGGCCCTATTTGTTTCAGGTTACAGTAACTACAGTCTAATCCGGGGGCATTTTCATGACCATGGAACTACATCTCTGGTGATGTAGGTAATGAAAACCTTAGCCCTATGCCATTTGGGACTTACTTTCCTTGCTTAGTATATCAATCTGTTCTTGTACATTCCCCTTCTGTTTAATGCTGTCGCTTTCAGAGCAGAAAAAAATACCCACTAATCCTCAAGTTGTAAGTCCTCAATTACGATGCTCTAAAAATAAAAATGATGGGGTGCCTGGGTAGCTCAGTCGGTTGGCTCAGGTCATGATCCCAGGGTCCTGGGACTGAGCCCCTGGTCAGGCTCCTTGCTCAGCGGAGTCTATTTGATCCTCTCCCTGTGCCTGCCCCCACTTGTGCTCCCTAATACATACAAATACAATCTCTAACAAAAACTAAAAATGCCTTCAGTACTTACATGTTCAATTAATTATTTCACTATTTTGCCTCATCACACTTAAAACATTCCATGCTCATTTTCCATGAGCATCCTTATTGGAATTTCCTAAGACAGGTACTTCTGATGGAAAGTTGCACATAATACCTCAATTTTTTTTAAGGATTAGACAGAGACACAGAGAGAGAGAGCATGAGCTGGAGGGAAGGCAGAGGGAGAAGCAGACTCCTTGCTGAGCCAGGAGCCTGATATGGGGCCCGATCCCAGGATGGTGGGATTATGATGTGAGCTGAAGGCAGACACTTAACCATCTGAGCCACCCAGGTCCCCTTGTACCTCAATGTTTTATAAAGGTTATTTTCTTTAAAATCAGAGAGTTAAAAAATGCAAATCTTCTAAAAGGCTCTGAATAAAGGACTCAATGAATATCAGTAAGCATTTTCTGAACACTCGTTAATTTTTGTGCGCCTCTATTTTTGCCTTTATCGTTAATCTCTCACTGAAAGCTCTCTCCCATCCAACTGAGGAGATTCAATTCACATTCCAACACCCATCATGGCGTACCCACTCGCTATACTTCATTCTAAGTGCACATCTAACCCTGAGCACTGACAGCAACTCAGAGCTTAAAGGAGGTCCATTGAAAAAAAAAAGGTCAAGGTTATTGACTTCTGCACAGGATTTCCCCAGTGGACCATGAGTTCTTGAAGAGATAAAAACTGAATTTTATTCATCTTTGTATTCCCAGAGCTTCCTGTCTCTGACATCTAGCAGTCAGTAAGTTATCGTGCAATTGAATTTATTTTAAATGACTGAGTCTTCTCTACTTCTCATGCTGCAAGCCACTCTTGATCATGACCTTTTGAAGCAATGCACCGAATCTGGGTCATTTACTGCTGAATCAAATGCACCTCTCTCTCTAGAGGCTACTAAGGAGAAAAAAACAGAAAATAATACATGAATGTTCTTCATTCAAAACACAGGAATCTCCCATACTGGTGATGGTTCTGAGGGTTGACTAATAGTGCTGGCTAATGGCTTTCTGGTACAACCTAGACAGTGACCTGGCTTTCCCTTAGCTAGGAGATCCTCTAAGTGACGGGACTCCAATGAGGATGTCAGAAACTCAGTGACGGGTCCTGTGAGGTGAGCAGTAAAGGCCTTGTATGGGGGGACAGTCCCTCCTTTGCTACTTAAGGGAACATCTGCTCCCTGAAGCTTTTCTAGACTGAATCAAGTTTAAAAGACAAACAGTATACAAGGAAACCTTACACCTTGTTGAAATATTTCATCTAAATATGGAAACCAAAGACAGAAAAATCAACCTAAACAATCGAGACAAGTGGGTGACATTGACATTTGGTTTTGATAACAGCTGCTAAATAAGACTGGTTGATTTAGAAACAAGTCAGAAAATGTATGTGGCCAAAGCATTCCATTCTGAGGTCTCACTACAAATAGTTTATACAATGGTTTACTTCTATGTGTTACCATGTTCCCAGCACTAAAAACTAACAAGTATGCAGTTTACCATACTCAAGCCACAAACGGTCCCTTCCGCCGCAGGCATGAACTTGGTCTCACACCTGTGGCCCGCTTGATGGCACCAGAGTGACTTGCAAATGTCCTGAAAGGAAAGAAGCAGCCAGTCAGGGTGTTGGAACAATAAAAATGAAAAAGCCCAAAGCTTTTGTATACAATACTGTATATGCTGAGGGGAGCTGAATGCGACAGGATCCAGGAAGTAGAGGCACGTGGAGTGGGCAGCCGTGAGGTAAGCAGCGACGTGCCGTCGCCCACGTGGGGAGGCAGTAATCGTTTACGTGGGGACCATCTGGCTCGAAACAAAGGGACCTGGTTTCTAAGAACCACCACCAACACCACCAAGAAGAGGCCAAGACTGGAATCCAGCACTTCTGATTCATATCCTTGCCCCTGAATTCCAGGTTTCATGCCGTATGGACATGTTCTAGAGGTTTCTGATGTGCGGTTTTCTCCCCTGTGCAAACAGTCGTAACAGTAGCTCTTAAAAAAAAACAAAAACAAAACAGCTCTTGCCTTGCTAGGTTGGTTCTCAAGGATAAATGGTATAAATGACCACCATCATCACCTTCTCCCTCTTTTAGTAATTTTCAAGCATTCCGACAATTCTCATACTAGACCATGAAAGAGTATAACTCTCACGCTAGACTGTGGTAGGCAGAATACTGTGCCCCCCCCCCCCGAAATGACCACATTTAAATCAGTGGCACCTATGACTTCATGCAGTTACATAGCAAAGGGGGATTAAAGTCACACATGTAATTAAGGTTGCTAATCAGATGAGATGGGAAAAGTATCTTAATTTTCCAGATGGCCCACGATAATCATGAGGGGCCTTAAATAGGGATGGAAGAGAACCAGAGAGTGAACAGTGTGAGGAGGACTAGGGTAGACGTTGCTGATGGGGAAAGCGGCCATGAGCCAAGGAATGCAGGAGGCTTCTAGAAGCTGGAGAAGGCAAGAAAATGGTTTCTCTTCTGGAGCCTCTAAAAGGGACACAACCCTGCCAACACTTGATCTCAGCCCAGTGAGACTCATCCCAGATGTCCATCTCTAGAACCGTAAGAAAATAAATTTGTGTTAGGTCACCCAACTTCATGGAAAGCTATTAGAGCAGCCATGGGAAACTGACACTGTTACTAACACCATTTAGTGGTGGACACTAAACTAATTCCCCGTATAAACTAATTTAGATGACGCGACTGAGCAAGTCACTGCCACTTCCAAAGCCGCCAAGCCACACAGCTGGGAAGTGGCAAAGGCAGGACTCACACTGGCCTGATTCCAGCCAGAGTCCCTGACCCTGGCTCGCTGGGCCTGGATTTGCCATTAGTGCAAGCTGGAAAGCTCTCGACCTCTCTGGGCCTCAGTTACCCATCTATAAAGCAAGGGGACTCAACCAGATTCCTTCCAGCTCAAACAGCTTAAGTTGCCTCTCAGAATTATGTCATTAAGAGAATGTCAAAATCATGAAATGTCAAAACATTCCACTTCGTTCGCCACATTCTATTTACTGGGATAGATGTGTGAACGCGTACAATTTGGGGGAAAATATTAACAATCAGAGAGGAAACAAAATGACTTTTGTGGTCACTTGGTGTGGCCCTGAAAATTCCATTAACCGGGCACCCAATTCCCCCAAGCCTTCCAGTGAATGTAGATTTCACGGTGAGACAATATGGCAAGAACAAGCTCAGGAGTCACTTCACAAAAAAGTTTTCCACAGAACCAAGAAGAGGAAACGCAGGGAAGCCAGAGATAAGTGCAGTGAGCCCGATCGTGTAGACCATAAAGTCCTTACCCTCCAAAAGAGAAGGGAAGGCTATTCAGGACGCTGCTGGGGACCACTCCCCACCCATGGCCTCAGACCTGTGCCACACAGACCACCTTCTAAGGTACGACATGTCGGTGTTCCCATGGATGTGGACCTGCCACTAATATTAGTAGAGAGCATAAGGCAGCCTTCCAGCAAGTGAATCAGCTTCATCATCTCTGTGCTCTCCCTCCACGGATCACCCTGGGCCTGAGGGGACCAACTTAATATGGAAAAAGACAGTCTACATCAAAATGGAGAGAGGAGAGGTAACCATTGAAACCCAGCCACACTTAGAAAGGCTTTCAGAATTCAACCGTTTCCCTCCTGACAGCCAGCGGGCAGCCATAACCCACAGCCTCGCCTATGTGGCAGCCGCCGAAATGACATTGGGGCAGACTCAAGCAAAGGACACCAGGATTCCATAGCCAATGCCAAGCCACAGGGCTAAGGAGAAGGGGCAGCTGGAGCAGACCGGGAAAATGAGGCAAAACACAAAAAACACAGGATTCCAGAGTGAAATCAGACAGGCGGTACGAACATGTTATTTCTTTTGTGGTGAAGTACATAAGTCAAACGTAATTATAGCCAACTACATGCTCTGACGACCATGAGAGTCCTCTGAGAAAGCTCCCTTTCAAAGTAAACAGAAATGGGAGTTTGCACTTTTCTGCTTATTCTTCCCTCTTTTTTTTCCCCCCAGCATATTCGACTAACTTTTCCTTATCTATAATTCCCTAGACTGAAGTCATAATTTAAGGGAAAAAGAAATAACCATAGAGACTCCAAGGTCTCATGTTGCCTGGATGCGATTTTTAGGGACTGTCTCGATGCTAGGCATTCCTCTGTCCTGTCATTTGCTGACCGTGTTGACCTGTTGTATTCCCAAGATTCTGAAGGATGCCCGTCGAGTGAAACCCGAGGTGCTCAAAATGTTAACGCTCTCTGCAAATCAAATTTTATAAAGCACCAAGAACACCCAATCAAAGTTCCCCATCTGTACCCCGAAAACCTGTTCAGCCTCTTCCAGCTCATGTTAAAACACCTCCCTACTTCTGGCTGCTCAAGCCAAAAATCCTTGAGGCATCCTTGACTCCTCTCTCTCTCTCTCCCCCCTATCCTTGAGGAGGGATGAGGAGGGTACAGAGGCAAAATCCTCCACTTGGTGAAAATGGGAAGGCTAGACAAATGCTAGTGTTAGTTACCCTGTAAATTCAGGAAACGATTCTGTGGTATCTGCCAACATAGCAGGTGCACGCTCTGTGTTTGCCATCCACTGAGGCACACCCAGTCAGCTATAAAACTACGGTACCCCAAGTTTATGATGGCCCCCGGAGGGTGCACATGGAGCCTGAGGGAAAGGAACATTTAAATCTCTTTGGGGAAAATACCACTTGTGTTGAACCTTTGACAATGGTAGAAGATGATTAACATATTTGTCACATGGGTGACAATGCAGCGTTCTAGGGTGGGAAGCATATATACAAAGGCTTGAAGACATGCAAGAAGGAATAGTTTGAGGAAATACAAGGATACCAACATAACTGGAACATAAGTCCATGGAGGAAGTTAATAAGAGTTGAAACCTGATGTAGTGATTTTAGTAGATTGTGAAATAGGTATAATTTACCTGTTTACATTTAGATTTAGATACTAGGAAGTTTTTCCTTATTCTCCATTCTTTTATCCCAATGTCAAGTTCTTCTTTAAAATGATATTTAAAACTGAAGTACAACTGACTGTATCAGTTTTGGGTGTACAACATAATGATTCAATATTTGTCTATATTACAAAAGATCACCGTGATAAATCCAGTTACCTCCTGTCCCCATACATTGATACATTTTTTTTTCTTGTGTTGAGGACTATTAAGATCTTGCTCAGCAACTTTCAAATATGCAACATAGTGTTAACTACAGTCACCATGCTGTACAGCGCTTGCCCGTGACTTATTTTCTAGAACACTGGATCCTTTGACGTCCTTTATGCAATGCAGTGTCAGATTCTCAAAAGAAGAAATATGTGCCCATCCTATTTTTGACCTGCCTTTTCTTTCGAAAGAAGTGTGCTCTGAGGTGATGAGTGTGAACATTTTCACTAGAATTCAAGTGCCTTCCCCATAATTCCTATCCTGCTTCAAACCCTCTTGGGGCTTCTGTAAATGAACATTTTATGGAGCTTTTGCTACGTGACAGTGGCTGCTGGCTGCTGAGGTAACAGGGCAGGCTGCTTGTTGCTAACTTGGTAAAACAAGCTGCATGGGAAGTACTGACCAAAGGCTCTTCCAGAGCCGGGGCACTTAGGAAGCTAGCCTCGATTCCCTCACCGTTGGCCAGCAGATACCACATGTGCAATTACCAAAGGCACGGTCTCCCCCACTGCTGTGCAGGGGGCCTCCTTTCCATCCAGCCAAATAACGTGGATCCATCAGTCACCAACTTTGCAAGGGAAGAGAGATCA